>JABJVR010005936.1:0-12985 GCA_025773905.1 Chitala chitala | reverse complement strand
GATGCAAGGGATGACTTCATGGGTGAGTCTACCTTTGAATGTCGAGATACTTGAATTTGTTGGTTGGTGCCACCGATTTTCATCATGCTGGGCTAATTTGAGACAGTTGTCAGGTATTTAGTCTTCTTGACATTGCGGAGAAGACTGAACTGTGCTAGCTGGTCACACCAGGATTGCACTTGCTACTCAAGATTGGTCTTGTCTTTGAATGTGAGCATTACATTATTGGCATAGTGCAGCATCTAGGGTTCTAGCATCTACAAGTTTTGCTTAACTGCATCCATGATAACAATAAGGTTGTGTGAAGAGGACTAAGCCTTAGTGCATCCTGACAAAAATGAGAAATTCTCCCGACATGCCAGGGGCCGCCTGCACTTGACTCCTTGGTTTGGCATAGATAATGTGGATCCAGTTGATGAGATTTTATGGGATGGCGAATCATCGCAGTACGTACCAGATGACTGTGTGGGAAATAGTCAAAGGCTTTCTTCAATTTGAGGAAGGCGAGATACAGCAGCTTTTGCCTCTTGCGATGTTTCTTGAGGAGTTGAGTGGCATGGATTGCATTGGTGCTGCTACAGTTGGTGATGAAGCCACACTGATTGGTGGAAAGCTGGAAGATGTTGTAAATTCAAAAGTTGATGACATGTTGGAAGATCTTCATGCTGTGAGACAAGTGAATTGGTCAGTAATTCAAAGTCAGTAGGGCTGCCTTTCTTCCAGATTGGGATCATCATGCTTTGTTGCCCACAACAACCTTGTTGATGAACCATGCAAGCCAGTCAGCAGAATTCCAGTATCGTGACTTCCAGAACTCTGCTGCTATATTGTTGAGTCCTGTTGCTTTGTGCAGTGTCATTTGCTTCAGTGCCTCTGGTTTCTCAGTTGGACAGGACTGAAGATGGATGGAAATTGGGGAATGTAGTTGGAGACTTTTGTTACGCCACAGCCTTCTTTGTGGCTCTCTTTGCTTTGCAGTATTTCTGCCAGTTGTTGGTCATCTTGTTGTCAAGAAAGGCATGGTAGATAACTTTCATCTTTTCTTTGTTTGTCCTGGTCCATGTCTGTTTGTCAATCTTTCATCGACTGGTCTTCATCGTGCCAAGTTTGGAGAGTACTGTTTCAACAATCACTCGGGTCAAATTCTGCCAGGTTTTGTCGATGTCGAGACAGGCAGCAGCTAGATGCATGAGACGACAATGGCTTCTTTCTCTTTCAGTTGCCACCACTTGATTTGGGTTGGTCTACATTGCTCATCATGCTTATGCTTTGGTGGTAACACCACTTTTACAGTACTGTTACCACTGTAGAAGTAGATGATGTGCAATGCTGTACCTTTATAGAGATGGTTTTGTTTTGTAGCTTTAAGATAGCATTTCCTTCAGCAGTCACCATTTTCACAAACTCCTCCAGCTTCTTTAGTAGTCCTTTCTTGGCATGTACAGACACACACACCAGGCTATAAACAATGTTTTTGGAAAAGATTCTCACATGCACAAACATGATGCTCACACAAAATTCCTGCCTGAAATGTGCACCAAACTGTTTTATTCTACCAGGCTGTTTCTCATCTACCTAAATGTTTACCAGCTACCAGTAACATTGTAATAACCATTTCAGGAGAAAAAAAAAATTCCATAGCATAAATTTTGTATGATAAAGGTTTTGTAATTCCATATTTCTCAGAATTATTCATCCATTCATCTTCTATACCACTTCATCCTGTCAAGGGAAGCCTGGAGCCCATCTCAGAAAATATTGGGCGCAGAGCAGGGGACATCAGGACAGGGTGCCAACCGACGACAGGGCAACCACACAATATGAGCAATTTGGAGACACCAGTCAACCTAACCTGCATGTCTTTGGACTGTGGGAGGAAACTAGAGAAAACCCACCAAGCACAGGGAGAACATCCAAACTCCACACACCCAAGGCGAGAATCAAACCCCAAGTTTCGAGGTGCAAGGCAAAAGTACTAACCACCATGCCACCGTGCCACTTTTCTCAGAATTATAGTAAACATTTTTTTTTCCTTTCTCAAACAAAATTCCTTACCAACTGTTTGAGACAGTATAAATGGACTTCATCTTTGAACTTTATCTTAACTTTGGTTATTGTATCTTATCTTAGTTTAGCTTCTCTTAGCTTAGGTTAGTTTAAATAACTGAAGTAGTCCATGTATTGTAAGTACTCCATAGCTGTTGGAACCCCTTGTTAGTCCCAACCTTGTTCACTGTCTTGCTTTTGCTTTGTTTTGAATAAATCTCCCTCTCAGCCTGCCTGATTAATGACAGTACCTTATGGTTAATTTTAACTAAAACAATAGCATTCAGTTGATGTTGACTTGATGTTAAAATTGCCTAATATGCTTGTAGGAATACATGTCTAATTGTAAGGGTAACACTGCAAGGGTAACTTGTAACCTACATTGGACGGTTAGATGCATGAGCCCCAATGAGAACTAAGACCCTTTAGACCTCTCCCCCATGGGGGGAGGGGGGGGCATTTTGACAGTTAGAGAGGGAGTGACAGTTGAGGGGTTACGAGAAAAGTGACTGAGGAAAGGACTGAGGAAAAAATTTAGCGAATCTCAAAATGGATTCTGTAGTATAATGGGCTGAATAGTAGAATGTCAAATAGGTGATTGGCTGTAAATGTATCATATATAAATATGTTGCTGTGTTGTACAGTTGAGTAGAACAGTAAAAGACTAGCGATTAAATAGAAATTTTCTAATCAGCAAATCGATTCTCTGTTTTCTTTTATTTAAGATATTACAGTGGCGATGAGGATTAATAACTGTAAAGGTACGGCATAAAAAAGTGTACGTGTTTAGCAGTGCTGGTGCGTTTTCCAAAATTAAACAGTAAACCGAGTGAGGAAAAGTGAGTGAATGCTGGTAGCGGGAAAAGAAGACAATATGGCTCTGATTGGGATCATAACAGAAAAAGAGGGACACAAAGATTTCGAGTCATACTTGGAGCAGTTTGAGCAGTGGATGCTGGCAAATGGTATCACTGAAGATAGCAGGAGGGTCAGTGTATTCTTGGCAGCTATAGGGGCAGAGGCATACAGGTTGTTGAAAAATTTGCAAATGGTGGATAAGCCGAATACGAAGTCCTATAAAGTGCTGACCGACACGCTATCACAGTATTATAAGGCAAAACTGCTGGTTATTGCTGCTGACCCACTGGCCCAAGCACCATCTCACAATTCAAGGCTTGCATCCGCATGAGAGCTGATGCCAAGCCGATGTTCAAAAAGGCCAGGCCTGTGCCATATGCACTGAAAGAGAAAGTTGAGAAAGAATTGGACAGATTGGAAAGTATGGGAATTATATCTAAAGTTGAGCAAAGTGAGTGGGCATCACCCATAGTAGTAATCCCTAAGGCTGATAACAGTGTCCATATCTGTGGGAACTATAAGGTTACAATAAATCAGAGTGTGGAAGAAGAGGCATAGCCCTTGCCAACAACAGAAGACCTTTTTGGTACTTTGGCTGGAGGACAAGTGTTCTCCAAGATAGATCTTTCCCATGCATACCAACAACTACAGCTGTATCCAGAATCAGAGAAGTACTTGACAGTGAACACTCATTGTGGTCTCCAGTGCTCCATCCATTTTTCAAAAGGTCTTGGACCAGATTCTGCAGGGTCTGGACCATGTCACATATTTTCTTGATGGTATCTGCAGGTACCACAGAAGAGCACTTAAAGAAGTTTGATTAAGTGCTGATCCACCTGTAGAGATTTGGTATGAGATTAAAGAAGGACAAATTCCAGTTCCTGAAAACATCAGGTGGAGTATCTGGGGCATCTGATTGACAGTGAAGGCCTGCACCCAACAGAAAAGAAAGTCTGCAATTTTAAAGGCCACTAACCTTCCAGCATCATTGATCTTAACAATGCAATCTCATAACCCTAACTACATATACACTTCATTTTATTGACATCTGCTAGTCTTTGCTTCTGGAGCACCATCAAGGCTGGAGATGAGGGATTTTCATAACATTAAAACTATTCTCTGAATTTTGCCAGTCTATGTTAAAACATCAGGAACAGCACATCAATCAAGATTAAAAGTAATTGTAATGAATAAGATATAAAAAGATTCAGGTCTGACTTGTTTTCAGGAGCTTGTCTGTGACCTTCAACACTGACAAGGTCAATCCAGCTCTGAGTACTTTGTCTTTGACCTGAACTAAAGCCCCCAGGTCTCTCAGGATACCATGAAAGTCATCTATAAACTGACCATCAATTTTACATTGTTTTCATGTGCATCTAGGATCAAATAATAATAAATATAATAAAAATGTTTACATTTACTCTACATTTATGTTCTACTGAATTTTCTGGCAATGTTCATGAATTTAATTCATAACCATGTGATAAAACTGCTTAAGAGCAGTGACTTAAATTATATTATTAACAAACAATGGGTTAAAATATACCATAATTCTTAAAAATGTTTTAAAAAAGAAAAGAAAAAGCAAATTTTTTTGTCCTGCAAGTCTTGCTTTCGCCCTCTAGGACAGTGATTGCCCATCTCTGCTATAGAGAATGGTGTGGGAAGGCTAAACCCAAGAGTGAGGTCTTCAGTCGGTATTTACACCAAGACAGATCACATAACTAGGTAGGCAGACTGTTCCAAAATGTAGAGGCTCTGTAGGTAAATGTTCTAGCACTAATAATGTTTGGAACTACAAGAAGGCCTGCATTCTGGGATTATAATGAATGATTTGGAAAAAATTAATTCATGAATTTAATAAAGTATGCTGAATCCTGACCTTTATGTTCCGTATATGCTACTAAAGAACTTTAAAAACAGTCCTGTACCTAATAGAAGCCAGTGGAGTGAGGATCAGAGGTGTGCTTTGAACCTACACTAGAGCTTAATATGTGTTAAGCAGAGCATTGCAGTTACCTGCTGTAAATAAATAATTTTTTTTTCAGTATCTTCAGTTGTGAGAAAGTGCCGTAATTTAGCAATGTTTCTGATCTGGAAGAAGCACGTGGGATTTTACTAACATGAGAGCTACATGAAAGGCTTGAATCTAAAATGAAGTGTAATTATGTGCTAAACTGCTTGTGAAAAAGTTCAGGTCTGCAGCGCTGAGGTTTTATCAGTATTTAATGACAAGTAGGTTTTAGTTATTATATTTATATTATATAACCAATTTTATATATAAGGCATAAAGTTGATCAGCCACACTATGAAGCTATGGGGAAAGAGCAGTGGAAGCTAGGTTGAGACATGAGGTGACGATCAGTGAGTAGCAATATGGGGTCATACCAAGAAAAAGCACCATAGATGCAGTGTCTGCATTGAGAATATTGATGGAGAAGTACAGAGAAGGTCAGATGGAGTTGCACTGTGTGTTTGTGGATTTAGAAAAAGCATATGACAGAGTGTCAAGAGAGGAACTGTGGTACTGTATGAGGAACTCGGGAGTAGCAGAGAAGTATATGAGGGTGAAACAGGACATGTGTGTGGACAGCATGACAGAAGTGAGGTGTGTGGTAGGAAAGATGGACTGGTTTGAGGTAGAGGTGGGATTGCATCAAGTATCAGCTCTCAGCCACTTCTTATTTGGAATGGTGATGGATAGATTCACGGATGAGGTCAGACAGAAATCTCCATGGACTATAATGTTTGCAGATGACATTGTGATCTGTACTGAAAGTAGGGAACAAGTTGGCGGTAGCAGAGTTGACGATGCTGAGGTTTTCACTGGACAGGAGGAAAAGAGGAAGGCCAAAGGTTCATGGATGTAGTGAGTAGCCGAAAAAAGTAGAACTGATATTAATCATCACTGTCTCACAGTTACAGGGTCACACACCCTCAGACAGTTGCTAATCAACATGCTCTCACATCACTGTCTCACAGTTACAGGGTCACCCACCCTGACAGTCACTAATCAACATGCTCTCACATCACTGTCTCAGTTACAGGGGCACAAACCCTTGGATAGTCACTACTCAACATTTTTCCATGCATGGAAGTTGTTCTACAAAGGTAGGTGCTGACTAGGATTATACCATTTTTAAAATAAAAAACATTTTTTTTGCAGTCACAAATGTCCTAGAACCAGAGGCACAGTGGCCTTGTGGCAGTTATCACTATTGCTGACACAGCTCATATGGCTTCACACAGCCCGGCATAGAGGCCTATAGAGGCTTGAAGAGGCCTAAGAAAGGGCTATGTCTAACCAAAGATGCACAGTGGCTATACAGGTTCTCAAAACTACATTATACATGTACTTCTAAATAAATCATGTACGTGTTTAGTGATTCCATAATCTGGCTCTTAACATCAAAAAAACTAAAGAAATTATTGTGGACTTCCATAAAAGAAAACCTTTTAGTTATTCACCTCTCTATATTAATACAGAGATAGTGAAGAGGGTAACCAGTTTTAAATTCTTGGGTCTGACTGTGTCGGAGCACTTGACCTGGGTAAAAACATCTCCTTAGCTATAGGGAACGCACAACAACGGCTTTATTACCTGAGGAAGTTGAGAAGAGCTAAACTTCGCCAGAGGCTATTGCAAAATTTTTACAACTGTGCCATTCTGAGTGTGCTTACGTATGGTCTGCTGGGGTGGTTTTTCAGCTGTACTAAATCTGAAAAGCAGGCAAGACAGAGGGTGGTGAAAACAGGTGGTAAAATAATTGGGACTGATCTCAAAGACATTACCACCTTGTACACCTTCCGCAGCCTGCATAGGATAAAGCATATTTTAAAAGATCCGAACCACTCGGCACATTGCTTGTTCCATCTATTGCCCTCAGGAAGAAGGTACAGGTCTCTCCTGGCCAGAACCACCAGAATGGCAAATAGCTTTTACCCCCAGGCAGTCAGACTGTTGAACAAACATTGTCACTGTTTCCCCTCTGTATTTACTTAATTGGACTACTGCAGCATATAAAATATCACATTCTTGGTTATCCGTATTCCAGCTTGTTTGCTGTATGTCATGTTGTTCTGTTTACACACAGACAAAGTGCGATATGACATGACTTCTTTTCCATGTATGCAATTTAGGTAACTATACTTGATACTTTTCTTTTTTTATGCCTATATTTGATTTGATGATGCTCTAAATGTAATTTTGTTGTTATTTATAACGACAATAAATCATTCATTCATGCTTCTAAATAAATCATGTATGTGTTTAGTGATTCTTGGCTTCATTGTAGTGGAATACATATGAAAAAATCTCCAAAATAGTTTTTGTGCGAGAGAAAAACTTAAGCATGACTTTATGCAAAAAGGCTGCTAAATCTCTGCAAATGCAAAAGTCCCATTTGCTTTTCCTCCTGCATCAACTTGGCATCATTAGTCCAGAAAAGCTATAAGGTTTGTAATGCAGTGGTTGACCTATCATGAAAGAATACATTTGAAATGATATAAAATGTAGACTTGGCATGTATGAATTCTGTGGTACATTTTGTAGGTGGAAAAGGAGGATCTCCTTTGTACTCCTTCTGGGAATCACAGTACCTATAAAAACACATCAAAAATGCAAAAATATGTGCATGGAAGTTGTTCTACAAAGGTATGTGCTGACTAGGATTATACCTTTTTTAAAATAAAAGATTTTCAGGGTCATAAATGGATGAACTTTTGTTTAAAAACAATGCAAAAGGCCCCCTCTCAGTAAAAAAAGTTTGAAAAAAAGTCACCCCAGAAAAAACTGTAATATTTAATGTTACTGCTCATATGTAGTAACACTTCCTAAAGTTTTCTAGAACTTTTTTGAACTTTCTAGAACAATCCAAATCTTCTATGATTTTTTTTTTTTTTTACTTTTTACTCTATGCAAGTCTTCATCTGTAGTCTTACCCTACTTGGTTATGGATTGTTGGTTGTTTTATCTTGTACAGTGTCTTTGGGTGTCCAAATTATTATTATTAGAGGGTGTTATAATATATAGCCCTCTGAAGTATAATAATCATTTTATTAATGACTTTTCTGTTTTTTTTTTTATGACAATCAGGCCTAGGTACAATAATGTCCTGATTGTGGGTGATTTTAACATTCATGTGTCCAGACTAACCATTGGTTACTGATTTTTTTGAACATCACTGGCTCCTTTGGTGTCCAGCTTGTTTTAGGGCCTACTTAGGTACAAAGACATACATTGGATTTTATTTTGTCATGTAGGCTATCCGTTAATAATATGACTTTTATCTGATTCTTTTTTCCTGATCTTATGCCTGTCTTTTTTGATATTACAGTTCCTTGTCAGTTGGTCGTACAGTGTGTTTTGACATGGTATCAGTGTGATCTCAAACCCCTCTCTGCTAATCAGTTCCTTCAGCTATTAAAAGCATGGCTGAGTTGTCTTTTGTTTCTGCTGGTTTAAATCTGAATGATTTTATTTCTGTATTTCTCTTAATATCCTACATAATATACATAATACTGTCAAAGTGCTATGCCTAAATGTATACCTACACACACTTGGTGAACGAGATGACTCACACTGCTAGGTGCGAATGTAGGAGGGCAGAGCGTAAATGAAGAATAGATAAATTGCACGTTTCTTTTGAAATTTTTAGAAATAGCTTGCATGCTTTTCAGAATATTAAAATGAAAAGATAAAATACTTCTCTAATCTCATTGTGAAAAATAATGCTAATCCCTGTGCTCCATTTACTACCATTAACTCCGTTTTGACTCCTCTGCAAAGTATGATTGTTGATGACTCTATACTTAACTGTGAGTCATTTTTTACTTATTTTGTGGACCAAATTAAGAATTTTAGTGTACCTCTGATGCCTTCATTTTATGATCCATCAGACAATGTAATGTGAGGCTGCTTTTCATCAGTTTGTTTCCCTACCTTTCCTTACTGAAATTGTTAAGTAGGCTAAATGTTCAGGCTGCCCTCTTCATGTTATCGTTTTGCATAAAAGAAATTTTATTTTCATCGGACAACTAAGGATTTAAAATACCATTCTGCATACTGGTGTACCAGCTGTCACAATTAGAAAGAGAACTGAGGTACAATTGTGGCAAACAAAGGTTTATTACAAGCACAAGCAGTGCTGCAAGCAGAAACATGGCCAGAACACAGCTAGCAGGCATACACTTTGTACAGAGCACATTACACAACTATAATAACCAGTTGGCAACCAAAGTAAGGGCAAATTATATAAAGAGACCAACAAAAATT
This sequence comes from Chitala chitala, assembly GCA_025773905.1. Lineage (NCBI taxonomy): Eukaryota > Metazoa > Chordata > Actinopteri > Osteoglossiformes > Notopteridae > Chitala > Chitala chitala. The sequence continues at coordinate 3,807 of JABJVR010005936.1, read as the reverse complement.
ATGACAAAGTGAAAAGACTGATGGAATTGTCAGAATGGCATGAAAAGAAAAAAAAAATTATGGAAAGCAGAGAAAAAGTGATGCCTAGTCAATGTAGGTAGGAAGGACAGGCGCAGGGCATGACATCCTCCTTCTTTAAACACACAGTGATCCAACTGAGACTATAGAAACCTAACCTTGACTCTAGTCAAATCCAATTTTAGACCCATTTCCAAAATACCTTATATCTCAAAATTTTTAGAGAAAATTGTTTTCAATCAGCTTCAGTCCTACTTAGATACGCATGGAATCTTTGAGATGTTTCACCCTGGCTTTTGCTCTTACCATAATCCCGAGCCTGCTCCTGTAAAGGTGAATATGATATTTTGCTCTTTGCTGATGCTGGGCACTCAGCTGTGTTCCCATTATTAGACCTCACAGCTGCTTGTGACCTTATCAATTATATTATTCTACCAAAGATTCTTGAACACAGAGTGGGATCTCTGCCACAGAATTAGAATAGTTTAGGCCAGAGGTCACTAACACGCAGACTGCGGACCAGGTTTGGACCCAGAAGCTGTCCCATATGGACCCGGACCTTTTTAGATTCTGACAGGGCACTTCTATTTTAACTGGCACAGCTTTTGCAGTCTTTATGGTAGTGGTATGGTAGTTCTAGATTGTTTTGTTTTGTTCTGTTCCTTTCGTTGCTTTGGCATTTACTCTGGTCCCTTGTTCCCGAAAGAAATATTTTGGCTTTGTTTTTTTTCCCTCTCTTTTACTTTTGTATTGGACCGTATTTTCCCTAGAATTGGTTAACCCTTGTATTGTACCTATTACCTAAAACCCCATTGTTTGTTGTTGTTCTCTCCTGTACTTATTACATAAAGTCCTCCTTCAACCCCATTCGGTGTCTTGGACTCATGACTTCTCCTTGTATCTGATATCTCTTTCATCTTACGGTGTAACAGCTATAACAATCCTCTTCCTACCAGTATTACATGCTTAGGGAATTCCTCAGAGAAGTTAATGCCAATGCTGATGATCTTTTGCAATACAACAATGTGAGATGGCTCAGCAAAGGCAGGGTGTTTGGATGTCCATTAGGAGGGAAATAGCATCTTTTTGGCAGAGCTGAGAAGTAAGAAGGCAATACAGTTTTCTCCTTTTTTAGAAAATAAGAAATGGACAATGTGGCCTTTTTGGTTGATATCAGTTCACATTTGAATGAACTGCATTTGAGAATATATGGAAAGGACAATTCAGTTTGTGAACTGCTTTCAGATTAAACTTGAGGTGTTCAAGGAAAACCTACAGGGAGACTGTGCACATTCCCAGCAGTGCAGGAACAGGTTTGGGGACAGCAAGATCTGTCTTCTTTTGTTGACTTTATTGATAAGCTTATTGTAAACTTCAGCAACATTTTTTACAGCTTCAGCTTTGGACAGCAGCTCACCATGTTCATTCAGAACCCATTTCTCATCACAGATGTCAGGGGGTTCTCAAAGAAAGTCACACAGCACTTTAAATGGGTAAATGCTGAGCCTCTCCAGATGCAATTAGTTGATCTCCAAGCAGATGTCGCCCTGAAAAAGCAGTTTGTAAGAACTGACCCTTCCACTTTCTGGCTCTAAATGGTCCATGGGACAGCTTTCCCAGGTCTGAGGAAAGTAGCCCTATATATCTTGACTATGTCTGGTTAGTGAATGATTTTTATTAACTATTCCAAAGGTTAGGGTGAAGAGTAGAGGGGAATGTGTCTGCTCTATTGTAACATCTCTGGAACACTTTACTTATATACACTATGTGGACAAAAGTATTCTACCAAACCTATTAATTACTGAATTCAGGTGTTTCAATCAGACCCATTGCCACAGGTGTATAAAATCAAGCACCTAGCCATGCAGTCTCTGTGAAAGAAATTTATAAGCAATTGATGTTCGTAATGATACTAATAATTATGTGCTATTGAATAAGTGCAGCTTAGGCCTAACACATGATGCATTATGGGATTGTTGTAAAGATTGCTGCAAAAGATGACAGAATTAGCTCAGGCTTTGAAAACCACAGAACTGGTTTGAACTGACAGACCCACACCCATTGCCTACTCAGAAATTTAAAATAGGAACTAATAAGATGGAAGCAATATGATAGGGTAGACTGTGAAACTAAAATGGCCACCAAAAGAGCGTATATAAGGGGTATCGGGGAGAGGTAGCGGTGCGGCAGCCGGACAACACTGTCATGAACTAACTGCCTTTCTGCACAGAGATATTAATAAACTCTATTGCTTCATGACATGCTGCCTTTCAATATTATTGAGTGCTGGTCAGAACTAATAATATATATATATATATATCTATCAATTATTAGTTCTGACCAGCACTCAATATATATATAGCGGCTGGGTAGCTCAGCGGGTAAGTCAACCGACTTTCAAGCAGGGGACCTGGGTGAACATCCCGGTCGGGATGGTTACCAACTCCCAGTGTGGGTCCTTAAGCAAGAGCTGAGAAGAGCAGACCACAGCAACCTCCCTGAACAGTAACCATCACAGTGGCAGACATCCAACAAAGAGTCTCAGGTATGAGAAACTGGACAGCACCAGGGCCTGACATGATTCACACCTACTGGCTGAAGAAGCTAAGAACACTCCATGAGTGCCTGGCAGCACAAATGAACCAGCTGCTAAAGGATGGGACCCACCCTGAATGGCTAACTGAAGGCTGGACAATCCTGTTCCAGAAGGATACTCTGAAGGGAACAGTCCCATCCACATGGAAGCTCATCATAGTGGCTAAGATAAGTGGGCACATGGCTCAATACATGAGCACAGCAGAGAAGGGCATTAGTAAAAATACCAGAGGAACAAAACAGCAGCTGCTGGCAGATAGTGCTCAAGACTGCAAAAGCAGGACTACCAAACTGTGCACTGCCTGGATTGATTACAAGAAAGCCTATGACTCAATACCACACACATACATCTCGCATTCTATGATCCATAACATCAATAGGACTCGACATAGCAGTGAAAGGCCAATTGCACAAGTTTCCATCAAATGTGGCGTATACCAAGGAGATGCCCTGTCCCTGCTGCTGTTCTGTATCTGAACCCCCTCAGCCAAATAATCACCAAGACTGGCTATGGATACCGACTCAGGAACGGGTCCACCATCAGTCACCTCCTCTACATGGATGACATCAAGCTGTACATCAAGAGTGAGCAAGACATTGACTCGCTGATCTACAGGAACGTCATTCAGACTTGAGAAGTGTGGGCGGATGATAACAAAGAGAGGGAAGGTAGTCCATACAGAATGGGTTTCACTCCCAGATGGCAGAATAGCAGACATTGAGGACAGCTACAAGTACCTCGGAATCCCACAAGCAAACGGCAACCTTGAACAAGCCACAAGAAAAGCAGCCACAGCCAAATACCTCCAACGAGTACGGCAAGTCCTAAGGAGTTAGCTCAATGGCAAGAACAAGGTCTGGGCAATTAACAGCTATGCCCTGCCGGTCCTCAGATACCCTGCGCGAATAATAAACTGGCCAAAGGAAGAGATTCAGACCCCAGATGTGAAAACATGGAAGCTCCTGACCATGCATGGAGGGTTCCACCCCAACTCCAGCACCCTGAGGCTGTACACTAAGTGCAAAGAAGGAGGCAGAGGAATAGTGAGTGTCAGAACCACTATCCAGGATGAAACATCCAAGATCCATGAGTACATCAGGAAGATGGCCTCAACCAATGAAGTGCTCAGTGAATGTCTCAGGCAGTGGAAAACAGATCACGAGGTGATGGAGGAACCATCATGGGAGGAAAAG
>JABJVR010005933.1:0-49662 GCA_025773905.1 Chitala chitala | reverse complement strand
TCTCTCTCTCTCTCTCTCTCTCTCTCTCTCTCTCTCTCTCTCTCTCTCTCTCTCTCTCTCTCTCTCTCTCTCTGCAATGTGTTCACTTACTGTTCCATATTCAAAGATTGTGAGAGAGCTTCTCACAGCTGTCTGTCTGACTCACACTAATGCTTAGTTGTTTTTTTTTTGTTCTGTGACAGAATAACCTTGGTGGACAAAGTGGACATATTTACACATGAATATATGCTTGTAATGTAAACAGGTATTTGAAATGTAACCATACATACTGTATGTGCAGAAAACAGGAATGTTCTGTTTAAGTGTAAACTGAGAAGATGCCTGTTTGTCATTACACTAGCAAAATATTCACTCTTACGGTGTCATTTTTCTCCACAAACTATCACTGTCAAATTTCTGGAAGCTGCTTTGTTAACCTTGAAAATGTCATCCCTGTCAGGATGTGAGAGTAACCCGTGTGATCCTGAGAGTTGTCATTCGGTACAACGCCCTTCTTTCCCAATTTAGTTAAATTGAGCAGGTCCCATGATGGTATCTTAATTGGTTACTGCATATCAGCTCTGTTCTGAACATCTGCAGATACTGAACACTTTTTCAGCACCCATGTTTTTTTTTGTTAGATGTGATGGTGTATTTCTCCAACCAGTCATGCTCAAATAACAGGATACTCATGCAAATGACAGGATACCCAACCCTATGATTGTGATTACATCTCTGTCCAGTACTGTTACTCCTTTCTCTGGTATGTGTCCCATAACAACAACAACAACAATAATAATAACAATAATAATATATATTAATATAGTTATTAAAGCTAGGACAAAACAATTGCAAGTATCTTGTTTCCCAAAGGAAAGGCAGGTAGCACAACTGCAGTTATGCAGTTCCGTGAACTGTTGTGAACCACTCAGCCCCTGCTGGTGCATCTGACACGCCCCCATCCCTGCCAAAGACTTGACCAGCTGGCTTTCTTCCTCTACCACTCCCCACCCCATTTGCAGCGGAGTCACACACAGAGTTGGCATGGTTGCGCCTCCTTCCCGTCGCCTGACAGCCTGCCGCATACCACATCTGTGCAGCCTTACAGACTGTAGGAGCACTGAGGGCCACAGACAGCAGCAGAATCACTGAGGCCTGCAGACAGGAGCAGGACACTGAGGCCCGCAGACAGGAGCAGGAGTACTGAGGCCCGCAGACAGGAGCAGGAGCACTGAGGCCTGCAGACAGGAGCAGGAGTACTGAGGCCCACAAACAGGAGTAGGAGTATTGAGGCCTGCAGACAGGAGCAGGAGCACTGAGGCCCGCAGACAGGAGCAGGAGCATTGAGGCCCCAGTGATGCAGGTTCACAGCCTTGGTACAGCCATCCAGGGTCTTGCAACAGGAAATAATCACACGTCTTCCTCACGTTGTCTTGCCTTACTTAAAACATCCAGACAGACGTTCAGGTAGGCCTTTGTCCTGAGAAGCTGCCTTACCCTTATATGTCCTCGCCACAAATAAATTGGTCTATTTAAAACAGGCCTACAGATCTTGGCCTCTATATATCATTCCTCCCCCACAGCAACAATTTTGTCATGTTAAGGTGACCGATGATTCATATATTGTGCATGAATCATTCCTTCCAGACAGCACACAAAATCATTTTAATTTTTGGTACTATTATGAAAGCATTTAAGCATTGCCTTTGTTTGATAAAGAAGGATCGTGTTAATCAAAACAAAGAAATGAAAGGTAACATACTGATATTTGTCATGCGTTACCATAGCTGTCACGTATGCGTGCATGTGCAAAACAACAGAATATTTGAATAGGTGTAGTCTCCCAATGTTTTCATACAAAACAGTGGCACTGAAATGAAAAGACAAGCCTAAATGGAAAGGTACTGGCTGCCTCTGAAACACATCTCTGTGCCGCACAGCGCCCCCTGGGTATGATTATGCAAGCACTTCCTGCAGCCTTTGGCAGTTTCAAACCCCCCTGCTGTGACTCCCATCTGACGGTACCAAGCACAGTGGTGGGCATTAATGAAGAAGCCAGAGGCGTGGACTGGCTTGCTGTGGAGGCGTTGAGAAACAATAGCTGCCTTTCAAGCTCCCCCCAGATACCCTGATCATAATCACACCCTCCCCGCCCCACCCTAGTTGTTAGTAGTGTTTAATCTCCACTCTGGCTTCCAAGCCACAGAGGTATTTACTTCCAGGCTACATGTGCTAGTGTGAGGCTTAGGTGCAGGGAAGATCTCTCAAGGGTAGGAGGAGGCGGGGCTAACAGTGCCATGATGGATCAGGAGAGGCATTGCTTGTAGACGTGTGACCTACATGTAACTTGTGCTGGGGTCCATGTTATGCTGCCAGGCAGCCGCCAGTTTAGTCCCAGACCCACGTCAATAATTTAGGGTTTAACTGTATCATCCTTCCAACGTATCACCATAAACATGAGTCAGAGAACACAACAACAGTCTTATCAGTTTTTTTTTCTGACTGATGATATCAAACTGGTTGGATAAGAGGTTTAATGCACCTGCAAATAGCTCTGACTTTTAGAAATTTTCTGTTTTTACAAAAAAAAATTGTTGACATTTCAACAAGCTCCTCATTCAGAGAGCACCTTACAAACATCATTACTATATAATATATAATAATAATAATAATAATAATAATAATAATAATTATTATTATTATTATATCTATTTTTTCCACCATTTATCCTGTCCAAGGTCACAGGTGGCCTGGAGTCAATCCCATGCTGTCTAAGGCACACTCATCCAGTTCACCCACCTAATCTACATGCAGGGGAAACTCTCACACACACACACACACACACACACTCTCTCTCTCTCTCTCTCTCTCTCTCTCTGCAAAAAAACCAGTTTCAGCGCTGGAGGTGTGAGGCAGCAGTCCTAGCCACTGAGCCACTGTTTCAGTCATCACTCAAACAGAATGAAGCTCTGATCTTTATCACCACTCTCACTCAAGTAGCTCAGATTTCTGTTTCTCTCTTTGCCCTCTGTTCCAACATCCGTTCTCTTTACATCCTCTGTATAAAGCAATAGAGACTTGAGAACTGGTTTTTAGTGTGTGTAATGCATGTGGAGTCTTAACTGGACAGTATATGAGCACATGTGAGCACACTGTTCACGTGAAGCCTTCTAAGAAGAAACATACATGTTTTCAGCCCGATTCTAGAAGACATTGATTTTTCTGCAGGATGTGGTGTCAAGCTGCCAACAGAATTGGTTGAATTAAAAAAAATGTATTTGTGAGACGTCAGGTCAGGTCCTGTGGGTGGGAAAACTATGGGCCGCATGGCATGGCTCTTAACCTTTCAGTAAATGAAGAGGAGGATGGTGGTGTCTTTGATCACAGTTCAAGGTAGTGTCTCTCCATAAGGTGCTTCACATGCTGGCACTGAGCATCAGGTTCAGGTGCAGTAGACACTCCTTGTCCTTAGAAGGTCATAACATTTAATAGTCGTGCCAGGAGTATTTTTAGTGAGTTAGACTTGAGATTCTTGTTTGCATTTCATTATGCCTCCATACTAAGTCAGTGTACCAGTAAACCTATGTTTTTCCTCCATAGTCAGTCACTCTATTGCTAAGCCTGTATTTCAAATTTTAGGTTAAACTTTTTCATTATGTTTATTCGTCAACGTGAATAGACAGGTTCACTGTAGCTGAAATGGTTTATTGACAATCACTGTTAAACTATATACATTTCTTAACACAAAAAAATTAACAAAAAAAAGTTTTCAATAAAAAATATTTGCACCCAGTTGATTAAATTAGCAGAGTGAAAGTGCAATTGTGTGTCTAATTATGGAGCTAAAACAGTATAACGACGTTTCACCATAATGAACAAATGCGTAAATGACGACTAAAGCGCAAGGTACGCTTGTAAAAGATTTCGATGGGAGACAGACGTTGCGTAGTTTTTACGTCATAATTAAATGCCACTAGTACTTTTCACATTCCCAGAAATCACTCCACTCACATTTGCGAATTTCTTGCGTTAAGAAGTCATAGAAATACAGAAAGGAGCACAAAGTAATTTACAAATGTAAGACTAAATCCACAAACGTAAAAGGATGTTCACAAATATATTGTAAATATAATTTTTTATATTCATTTGTGGCATACGTTGTGTGCATTTGTGAATTTATGTATACTTGTGTATGTTACGTTACGTTAACTTGAGGGTTGTATTGTATGCATTTGTGACTATACATGTGGATTCTAAGGTAATATTTGTGACACGTTTGATCGTGTTTTAGCGCCGTTCTAATAGTGCAATTACCGCACTGGTAGCAATAAATATCTAGGATTCTGGTTTTGTTTGTGTTCAGTTTGACGTGTGATATCCAAACCATTTTCAAACTTTGAAAAAATGTTCCCTCTTCTCGGTATAAACTCATCAGCCCTTTTTTATCTCGCAATAAATGCTTACACTGTAACTTAATGGGGAGGGTTAAAATTGTAACGTGCAGCGCGATTGGCTATTGCGCTGACCTACATACAGCGTAATATAAGCGTAGTCTATTTATGTCAAAAAACACATTTTATTGAACGCTATACCCATAGCCCATTATCATTACTGAAAAAATACATACACACGCATATATATTTATATATATAAACGATCATTATTTAAACACATCATAATGCTATTGACAGTAGTTTTTATAAATCCAGGATGAGTAAAAGATGTTTCTGTAATTGCCTTCTTCCACGTATGCATAGTGCATGGGTGTTTTGTTGCTTTCTGTGTTGTGTTTCCATGACCAGCAAACAGAATCCTGACTGATAGGCCAATAAGGCAGAAAGAAACAAATAAAAACTTGCCACATTAACCGTGACACATCTCCACTTACTGGACGTTAAGTTCACTTACACACATTCAGACTGCTCTTTAGAGACAGGTGGTGTTTATATCTGAAGAGACCCCTACTGGATTTGTTTGTGATATACCTAATTACTCTAGCAGCTCCTGGAAGTCTCTCTGTTGAGCGTCTAATGATTGGTGTAGCACATCACTGCTAATGACACACGACTTTATGGCAGTCGCAGCGCAGGTGGGTGGTGTCCTTTGCCCACTACGGATTCTCAGGCTCATCAAAGTCTGATCCCAGGCACTATCTGGCTTTCTCCTAAATGTAATGATTTTGGTCAATCTCTACGACTGCAGCCATTGACCTACCACCAGCGGGAGGGTTCCTCAGCACTCAGGCACTAATGCTGCGCATGCAAAAGCTTGTTCCTTTTTTTCAGAAAACCCTGCAATTGTGTTCATCAAGAAAACTTTGCGCTTATATCTTGAGTGGTTATCAGAGGTGGTAAAATGGGCACGTAACCAAAAGGGTAATGGCCCAGAGCCCTGAAATAAGACTGTTAAAGTAACACACTCTGAGCTGGATGCTCAGTCTTATCTCTTTCTGTAGTCTGAGACAGTATTGTTATTGTTAAAAAGCTGCTGCATATATCAATAAACATGTGAGCAGTGTCAGTGGGCAGGCCCTGCTTTACCAATCATTTCTCTACCGTAATCCGTCCAGTCTTCCAGAGGAACCAAATCTGAGCATTTCCTTTCTTAATGTGGACTGTTTAAGATACAAAGACACAAACCATCTGGAAATTAATGTCTGCACTGCTAAAACAACAGGAACTTGTAGAGTCCACATTACGTTTGAGCCAGTTTGCAGGTGATTATCCCAAATCCTCAGAGAGGATCGGTCTTAGCCAATGATTTGAAATGGGAGATCCGCATTTCCCAACGAAGTGGGTTCCCGTTTCCATGGCAACTGACCCAGAGATTTTGAAAATAAATAAATAACATGACATACAGAAGACAGTTAAAGAGCAGCTCGGGGGGGGGGGGGGTCTACAGTCTGACGCTGGTTTTCTGGGTTGATAGATTTGTCAGTAACATTTTAGATTGGTACGTTTTTTGCCTTTCTTATTCATCAGTGATCTCAGGGTGTCACTTAAGATATGTTGCCTGGATATGGAATCAAATTACAAATGTAATTACCTTGTGTTTCTCTGTTTAGTAAAACGAAGTCCTGATAATCAGTAGGATACCAAAAGATTACACATTTGTTGTGGTCTATGGAGATATTCTTGCACAATAGCACCCAGACAGTTCTGTGTTTAAGTACAGCACAATAACTGCAACATGCCGCAAAGCAGCTGGACTCTCCCCTGCAGGAAGTGACTAAAACGTCTCGCTGCCATTGCATTTTTGGCCTGGTGAGTCCTTAAGGTTTGTGCATGGGTTGCTGCCTTTTCAACCTGAGTCACTTTCTGAAGGCTCAGAAGACATTCTGCATCTGCTGACTGTTCTGATCTTGTAGTAGCTAGCTGTGACTCATGACAGGAGACACTGAATCATCAGCTGCATCTCCAGTAGCCACCAGTCAAGTCCAACCAGCACACAAAACCAGTCTCACCCAAGTACTGTGCAATGATAAATGACATTTCCTCGGGGAAAAGAATTCCCAAGTCTGAGCAGTCAACTCAGACATGAGATGAGCAGTCAGAGATGGTGACTGTTCATCCTACAGTCTTGAGCTAAAGCATGATGTTGAAGCCCAATGCCAAAGTCAGAGATTCATAAGACAAAGTACCTCGTGTTCCAACATGCCTTTTATGAGCTGTGGCATGACCTTTAACTGTGGGTGAGGTCCTTGACTAGAAGTGCTAACAAAGTGAGATTAGGACACAGACTGGTCAAACACATCCACAAGGAGAGGATTCAGTGAGCCCACATGCTCTGCTGTAGATGGGTCAGATGGCAGCATCTTGGCTCAGCAGGGAGCATTGGTGAGTTCCAGGGTTATGAATTCAGTTGCAGCCCTCTAAAACATACATATGGAATTAGCATTTTATCCCAGTGTCTTCATGAGACAGACTAGCTAATTTGCTCTGGCTCTTTGTCCAGGGTATACCCTGACTTGCACTCTGTGTTGTATAAATTAATCTCGAAGTCCACCTACAATTCTGCATTGAATAAATAATTACAGCTCAGTACTTGGTCTCAACAATGGAGAGCTGATTTATAAAATAGAAGGCTTTGGATATAAGGTCCTTTTTGTAGAATGTTCAAGCAGCTCAGTGAACGTGTCCTTACAGAACACATCTCACATACAGTTCTGTAATCATGCAGAATACCAGCATTTGCTACATTTTATCTTCCAGAGAGTGAGCGAAAAGGTTGGAGGGGCAGAAGGTACCAAACTGGATGAAGACTTCATGGAGATGGAGAAGGTGAAAGCAATGTTTGTTTTGACATGTTGTCAGCAATCTTTCTTCTTTGACCATGTGTTACATCCATGTGTCAGGCCTGCTTTTGCATTCCTCAGTCTGAGATGGTCCATGAAACATTTATTGTCAGTCTCTTTTTGCCCTTAACAAAACTAACGGCCACATTCCCGTTCCTAATTCACAGTGGCACGTGTAGGGCTCTGTGACTTTGGAAAAATTAAACGTTTTATTTATAGCAGTTAGTTAAAAGCAAAATTATGTGTTGTCAGTAGAATATTTACTGGCAAACTAAAATGTGTAAAATAGCTTCCACTTTTCCTTGCGCTTTTATTGGCTGCAGAAAGTGGACATTACCACAAGGGCCGTGTTAGACATTATGACCAAGACCACGGAGTACCTACAGCCCAATCCTGGTAAGTCTACACATAGTACCTCCCAGAACCCTGCAGAACATCAGCTGTAATAATACCAATGTGTATATGTATAACACAAATTGTTATACATTTATACAAATTCCACACAATATAATGATTCCCAACAACTTGCACTGAAAATGCACTCACACTCTGGATGGAGCAGGTGTTGGGCCACGGAAACAGTTTAGGGGGAGGAATAGGGATGATGGATTAAAATGATGATTGAATTGTTTTAGCACACAGGAACCATAATAGCAAAGCCAGGTACCCATTGCGGGACACTTTGTGCATCTTACTTGCATGCTACACTGCTCAGAGACAGTTCTGGTATGCAGTGCAGGTGATGATATAGAGCTGCCTGAGGGCACGTGAGGACGTTCCACTTGCCATGCATCAGCCTCTGTGTGCACAAGCTGCGGGCCATGAGGTCCAGCCACAAGGCTCCACCCATTCCTCACGAGATTTGCTGCTACCACTCTCTCTTTACAGCTACCAGAGCCAAGATGACCATGATCAACTCCATGTCCAAGATCAGGGGTCAGGAGAAGGGGCCAGGATACACACAGGCTGAGACAGTCCTTGGAGAGGCCATGCAGAAGTTTGGCAGAGAGCTGGGGGAGGAGTCGAACTTCGGTAAACCCCATAGAAGGGAAAAAGAGGGAGACACCTATCCATTGCTTTACTCATCACATTTGCCCCATAACATTTAATCAGGTCAGGTCAGGTTTCTTTATTCATACCCGCAGATAAATTAATTTTGCAGTACAAAAGAAAGAGGCATCCACTCATACACACCACTCATGCAACACATAAATACAATACAATACAACTCAACAGAACAAGTTTTTTAAGTGCTTGGTTAAATAGCCCTCAACAACGCCAAATAGTTTTATTTATAAAACTAATGGCTTCAGGAATAAAACTGTTCCTGTACCTTTTTGTAATATTAATAATGTTAATATCACAATCAGCATATTAAAAACAGACTACAAACAGTTAACAGAATTAAACAAGTTGCATAATCAATTATTGTTTGGTGAGAAGCCAGGCACACGTAGGTCAATGTCATACTTAATTCAATCCAATGCATAATTTAAATATTGCAAGTCAGTTGTAAAGTCATTTTGAAATGTTACTTATTTCAGGAACATCTTTGCCAGCATTTACAGCAACACTTTTCTGTTGTGTGATGGTTGGCATCATTCCACACAGAGCCCAGGGTCCTAGTGTCTGTCTTATTGCTTCCAAGGACTGGCTTTGATCGACAGTGGGGAGGCCATGCGGGAGCTTGGAGAAGTAAAGGATGCCTTGGACATGGAGGTGAAACAGAACTTCATTGATCCCCTGCAGAACATGCACGACAAAGACCTGAAGGAAATACAGGTGTGGAAGTCTTTTCGTTCCAGTATAGTGTTACTTACTTGTCTCGCTACATTTTTATTGTATTGTTGCTGTGGCACGTCACATATAAGTAATGCAACAATAGAGTACACAGAAGCAATAACGTAACAACTATGTATAGTTAGTTAAATAATTAAATGTTTTATTAAAAGAGAAAATTCTAAACTGGGAATAATGAATTGTTTCCAGAAATAAGTAAAAGTTTAATAATCAATGATGTATGTAGCCTAAAGGTTTCAGAAGAACAATTAGCTTTGTGTGGACTGTCCTCTGGAATATTCCATAAACGGAAAGGGTTACAGATTTATTCAGTAGAAAATCTGTGGTCAAAAGAGTGGAACAGAACAAACTGAGTGAGGGCTACACAGATGGACGATGCTAAAGTTCTGTTTGTTTCGCTGTGTTTATTCAATTAGCCATGTGTATAATAAATCAGTGAACCATTTACTTAATATATTTCCAAAGGCAAGCTCTTCTAAGACACTACATATTTCAGAAAAATTAAAACGATATCGTTTCAGAAAACGATGTCGATATGAGAGAAAATGTAAATGATTTCTCTGCTTTTATGTAGGAAGGCTGGAGTGTATTTATTTTAACCACATTACATATACAGTCACACAGCCTGTATAATCCCTTTCTCATCTTTAGAGATGCCCAGATCCCAGATCGCAATTTGCTGTCTTTCGAGGGACACCCGTGGGTACAGATGATCTGTGGTTGTTTAGATGTACAGAGCAGAATATGGATGAAATACCTGAAGCCAGCTGAGATTATGAAATCTAACTAATCATTCCATTTGTTAATAAATCCTCTGTAGAAGAAATTAATGGGCTAAGTGAGGAAATATTGTCAGCTGCCATTATCATTTTTATTGGAAATAGATGAGCCAATAGATGACAAGCCTGAAGTAGAGTCTGCTGGCATGTGGCTTCACACCTGGCTGGCTCTCAAGTTTGGGTGACCGTTGTCATTTCAGCATCACCTGAAGAAGCTGGAAGGTCGCCGCCTGGACTTTGACTACAAGAAGAAAAGACAGGGCAAGGTGCAGGATGATGAGATCAAGCAAGCCCTGGAGAAGTTTGATGACTCCAAGGAGATCGCAGAGCAAAGCATGTTCAACTTGTTGGAAAATGATGTAAGATGTAACCAGCTGATCTGAACAGTTTTTGGTCACAGGTTGCCTTTGCACAGTATAACATTTCTCTATCTTTGATGTTAGTGTCTGGCACCAGTAACATCTCCTCCACACTGCACCCGACACTGTTCAGTTGTCACATTGTGCACCCAGTAGAACATCTCCTTTCACTTTAAACGTCACTGTGAAACTTCCCTCTCCCCACTGGTTGAAGTGACATCAGTTCTTTCACTGTCATTTTTGCTAATACACCATTTCAAGCTAAGGATTCCTGGTCCTCTGGTAATCTACACAACTGAATTGAGCGATAGTTTGCCAGATGTATTGCCTTGCTGGACTTGCTGTATATTCCCTACACTTTCACCTACAGTATCCATTCTGTGAGACTTGTACACACACAGGGTAAACTCGTTCTCATGGCCCAGGCTGGCACGGTTGTTGCATATCAGATACGTGGCTGTCGTCAGGAAGGCCTCCACATTCAGCCTGCACAGACACAGTACCACATGTCCCTTCTTCGCCCCCTCATGTTTGTGTTAGCAGATTGAGCAGGTGAGCCAGCTGGCCGCACTGGTCCAAGCCCAGCTGGACTATCACAGGCAGGCTTCCGAGATCCTCCAGCAGCTCTCCACCAAGATAGAGGACAGGTTAGTCACCCCCTACGTGTGCATGTCTCCACTTCAGCTTCTTTCCTTAAGTGTCTAGTAATCATGGTCACTTAAGAAATGAGGTTTCATTTTATAGAAGTAAAAATTTCATAATTACATAATTTTTTGGGTAATTATATACAAATTAATAGCAAATACGCTTATAGGTTAATATGATCAGTAAAGTATGAGAAATGGATTGTCCAAACCAGCTGAAATACAAGTCTTAATTGCAAGTCTGAAACAAGGAAAGGCTTGTTACAGAATAGAGTAGATGTTATTTAAAAAGAGCTCTCTGTCAGCACTTAACTTTCTCTCTGAGAGCACAAATACGTAAGTCCTGTTCTCATGGAAGAGACCAGGAAATCAGATCGGTTCTATTTGTAATTAAGGATAAAAGATGCCTCCGTAAAGCCAAAGAAAGAGTATGTTCCCAAACCACGCACCTCCATGGACTTCGCATCCAGTGAGAACCACAACGGTGGTATAAGCCACGGTGGCCCCACCCGATCCCCACGTAGGTCTCCAGGTAGGTATCTCTACTTTAATTGCATTATCCACCCATTCACTGACATCTTTATTTCAACCACATACCATACACTTTTATTCGTTGCTGAAAGCAAAACACAGTTCTCTTTGGTTTCTGTACATAACTTCATTAAGAGCAGCTCAGTACATAAGATTTCCCAGCCCTGACTCAGTGCATAGTGCTGTGGCCTCACTCCTCCAGGGTCACAGGTTTCAGTCTGGCTCTGTGTGTGGAGTTTGCATGTTCTCTTCATGCATGCGTGGATTGGGCACTACTGTAACTTAACCTTAATGTGTGTATGGTTGTGTACCCTGTCTAGTGCCTTTAGCTGCCTGGGATAGGATCCAGGCCACCTGCAACCCTCCAGTTGGATAATAGATGGATGGATGGATGGATGTTACCTGACTGTTTCCCATATGTCACTTCTCTATCGTACCATCTCCTTTTGTGCCCATGCAGCCCCAATGGACCAGCCCTGCTGCCGTGCCCTATATGACTTCGACCCTGAGAACGAGGGCGAGCTGGGCTTCAAGGAGGGCGATATCATCACCTTAACTAATCAGATCGATGAGAACTGGTACGAGGGCATGCTGCATGGGCAGTCGGGCTTCTTCCCTGTCAATTACGTCGACATATTGGTTGCACTTCCTCACTAAATTGGCATGCAGCGCCAACATGGAGTGGGGGAGAAGGAAGGTTGGGTGCCTACCTTGTGGCACTTTACTGATTTCTCAAGTGACATTCCTGATCTCCATCTCTAGAGGAATGACTGCAAAGCTGTTTGAGTCTAACTCAGAACAATTGTAAATGGGGAAAAAAAAGAATTGCAGTAATTGTATTCCGTCATAAACATTAGCTACCACCGAATCAGTGTGCTTTGCACATGTATCCCCTTGGTTTAATGCTTTCTAAATGTATCTTTCTTTTGTCTCTGAAATTAACAAGACTTGCGCAGCCTGCACATATTTGCTCATTTTGCCCCTGTTCAACTGAGAATACCAATCAAACACCCTTTCTTTATAAGATAAGTCTTGAATGTTTTTGCAAGTTGCACGTCTAAATTAGAAATACACGGTGTTCAGTGGCAGGTTTCTTTTCTTCTGAGAAACGACTGACTCTCACTTGGCAGCTGTAGAAAACGTGCATTCTACACCTTCCATCTCATGGGTTTGTAAGGACCAGTGACATTAAGTCATGAATCTTTGATTTATTTAAAGACACCAAGAACCAGCTGAGTGTAACTGCACAGCCAATTTAGATGAAACATAAGACTACAATCAGCAAAATGTGAAACTCAAGTGTGTAAGAATAACGTAAAACTGTTTGTGAAACTAGTCAGCATAGGTTTCATTTTTTGGCTTATTGATGTAATGTATGTCCTGCAGTTGAATACCAATTGCTTTACTGTGTTGACTATATGTTAGCTGAGTAAAATGCAACCCTGTTATAGTTCTCCATAGTCTAGCAAAATGGATACAGTATTAGACTAAGCAAATTATACAGAGGAAATTATTGAAATGTATTTTCCAGTAAAAAACAACATGAAAATAATTTCTGCAAGACATAGTTGATTTCAAGTGGTTTGTAGACGGGTGGCTTTATATCGCTTGTAATATATCTGTGAGTCCCCTTATAAATTGACTTCCAAAATTAGCCCTTGTTTTGTGCCCGAAGCCAACAAAGGAAAAGTTGAATAGAGTCTTTTATATACTGTACTGACTTCAAGTGCTTAATTAGGTTTTCAAGCAGATTTAGGTTCTGCGGGGACTGAGCACTAAAGATGGAGAGAAGTACTTTTTTAACAGAACCTAATTGGCAAACTCATGAGTCTTTAAAAACGAAAGCTTTATTCCATAACAGTGTTCATTGTCAGTACAGCACATAGACAGTTTAGCAGGACTCAACAGATCAAGAGTGACACTTTCCTTCATCATGTTTTGTTGTTTTTTTCCAGCATTTTACCCTCAGTGAGGACTGTACAGCTGTTTCCATTGTGTCTGTAATAGTACATACATATATATATATATATTGCATTTTATTTTTGTAAAGATATGTTAACATGTATACCCTATAAAGGCCAAGTGGAAAATGCAAATATGAAAATATTTAACTGTTGTCTTTGCATTGTATTTTTTCCTGTTTGTTTTTGTTTTGTTTGTTTTTTTCTTGCACTGGATTGAAAGAACATGTAATGGCTGATGTGACACATATATCTGTTATTGAAATAAACAAGATCTACAGCTATAAATGATGTAAAGGTCCTTATTCTTCAGCAGGTAACAAATGACATCAGTGAGTAACATACAGTTTATAGTATGTTTATTCATTTGGCAGACACTTCCACCCAAAGAAATTTACATTTCACATACATGTTACACTGAGCTGGCACTGGGTGTCTTGCTCAAGGATACACTTGGCTGAGGTGGGATTTGAACCAGGAAACTTTCACATCCTAGGCTGACATTCTACACATTGAGCCACCAGGTCATTTCAATATTTAAATGTAAGGTCTGCATTTAAAAATACACTGAACTGCAGCCGGTCGCTGTGCTGCTGTTAATAGGACGTGCTCAACAAGGATGCACACGAGAGCAAGCAGGGCCAACTGGCCTGCAATGGATGCACGCTTAACAACAGTAACAAGGGCACAATAAGAACAGGGAGCACCACACATAAAACTAAGGAGGGGAAGCTGACTATGACTAACCCAGTAATAAAACATTCATACGTACCAAACACAGTGCAAACAGCATACTGAGAACTTGCATAATGTTGCATAATGTTCACACTGGGGGAGGGGAGGGAAGAGGAGGGGAGGGGGTAAGAGCAATGCTCTCTGTAGCACGCGTTTTCACAACGCAATTCTCGTATGCTATTTGCAGCCCCACTATTCAAAGCACATGCAAGACTAGTGAGCGTATAGTCGTGTGGCTAAAGAAGCGTGCTTAGAAGCACAGCACGGCATGCTGGCTTCGCAAGCTTTATGTGATTTTGTGCTGTTTGATATGCTGTGAGATTTCAGCATTTTGTGCTTTATTTTCACGTTACAGTTAACCTTGGTTGACCAAACTGATGAATGAGGGCAATTAAGAAATTAAGCCACCAGCTCCCTCTGTCGAAGATGTAGTCACTTTTGGTCATTATTTCTGAAAGATGTGGGTTGTGCAAGGCAAGCTAAGAGCCAATATGTTGAATAATAATAATAATTATAATAAAAAAAGTTAAAGGTATAGCATTCGAGATGGTGCCATCAAGGTAGATACTGGGTCACAATAGTGCATGGAGCCAATCTGAGGCAATAAGAGACAGATGCAGGTGTAGCAGAGTATACTCCACTATGGCGAATCCTCTTGTCTGATAAGTGGACTGTTGCGTGGGTTTGAGCCCTGGCAGGATCGCCGCAGTTACACTTGGGGTGTACCCAATAATTGTGCATGGCACTGAAACTCGAGAAGAAGTTTTCAGTTTACTTGAACTGTCTGTCTTTGGACTGTGAGTTAACCCAGAGTAAGACCCTCGCACACAGCGCTGAAGTCCAACTGAAAGATGTGAGGTAAAAAGGCCACACACTGAGACACAGGAATTAACATCAGCGTTAGGAAGCCAACGCTATTAATTTGTGTTATCAGTAGGTGGTGCCATTACACACCAAAATGTACTTTAGTTGCATGTGTGTACCTTTATGTCTGTAAATGCAAAGGTGTTAAAAAGAATTCTATTAGTAAATTCCCGAAAAAAAATATAATTATGAATAAATTGCCCAAACTGTCCAACCTTTAAATTTGCTCTGTGCTTCATCTTCTGCCTCTATTTTACAAAACGTAAAAGGTATACATTAATGTGCTAACATGGACATAGGTGATGCTTGGAGAAAAACAGTGGAAACAATTCCTTTCAAATACAGTTCTCTTGTATATCCCTGTACTAAAGAGGATGAAACGTGACTTTAAAATAAATAAACATATCTTTGATAGAAATAAATAAATTATTATTTTTATTAATATTATTATTATTGTTTTTGTTGTTGTTGTTGTGTCTGAATATTATAGAGTCATGGCTAAAGCACAGTCCTGGGTAGCAGCAAAACCTCCCGCTATGACAAGACACAATGGAAGGGAAGAACTCTGATTCAGAAGGAGGTACAAGTGTTAGTCGAAGAGGAGCGAGTCAGTGGGATGGAGGGAATGCAGCAGCAAGGAGTCTGGACAAGATCAGAGCTGGAGCGCAAAGTACCGTGGAACTAGCTTTGGAATATGGGGCCCCATTGTATAAAATTGTTAATTCAGACTGTCTATCATGTTTTGTCCAGCCCAACCGATTTGTTTAACTGTGGGAAGGGGAAGTACCCAGCTTGCACATTGTGCCTGAAGAGAGGGACCATGGAGCACATCCTCAGCTGCTGTTCAAAAGCCCTAGGTGAGGGGCACTGTTGATGGTGCCTTGACTATGTGATAAAGGCTATCGCAAACACTATCTGCAGTGGGATCAGTCACTGCAAGTGCGTCTGCCCAGAAAAGAAAACCATTACCTTTGTCAAAGCTGGAGAGAAGCAGACTTTAGCTGCTGGGACAGCCTCCTCTGGCCTGCTAGCAAAGGCAAAAGACTGGGAGCTGAAATTTGACATGGGTGAATAAGTGAAGTTCCCAGAAAGTGTTGCTGCAACAACATTAATGCCAGACAGAGCTCACAGTGCCTTGGGAAGACTGCACTGCTGGTGGAAGAGTGCAGAAATAATGTCTTGCACATGAGGTATAAGTCCATTGAGGTTAGATGTAGAGGATTCCCTGGTAAGTCCCTCTACAGGGCGTACAACAAGATGGGCATTACAGCAGCAAGTAGGCCTGATTTCACTAATTTCTGAATTGAACCTAATGTCAATAATTTTTTTTTGTATAATTATTATGTAAATCCATAAATATAAAAAAAGAATTTAAAACGCATGACAAAAATTTACTCATGTAAATTTTTTTACTGATGAAAAAATTTTAAGAATCACTTAAATCACTGCTCCCGAATAAGCATTCTTTGTCACTGGCACCTGTTTCTGCTGTTTATTAATTGTTACAATTTGAATGGTTCCAGGTGTGAGTTAAACATCATGCCGAATTATCCATGCATCTTCTGCTCTAATTTTGCAGTTTTGCGTGATACTATACACTCTAACTGTGTAATGAGTGACATATTTTGTTAGAGATCGTACAGCACGAGGCTCACTTTTTAATTTTATTTTTGTTCATCTCATTTCCTTAGTAAATTAAGACAACTAAGCAGAGACCCAACTGATCAGGTAGAATAAAATGAAAAAGCAATGACAAATATAAATATTTAAAATAGTGATCAAATTATATTGACTGAATTACCTGAACCAATAACCTGCCCGCACCGCGATCCTCCAAGACCGTGACTGTCTACTCCTGAAGCATAACAAGGGAAACCCTACAACGCCTTATTCTCATTAAACGTTGCATCATAAACTCCATGGTCCTCCAGTTTCCCCTCGTGGCCAGCTGTGACACTTAGCATAAAGAAATAAATAAGATTATATTATAATATAATTATAATATACAATACGTAAGATTGTGACAAGCATGCCACCCCCCCGACAAGCAAACTGTGTCCCTCAGTTTACATGCATCCTGGTTACTTTAATAATGTTATGGATCCAGTGCCATAAGTACTGTGAAACAGCAGAGAATGTTGAAATGAAACCTACACCAGTGTTTTAAAGCGAGGCTGGGTCCTAGATAGCCTGCTACTGTAATTTTTAACCACTTGGCTGCTTTTAAAATCTCTCTTTAAGATTCTGTACTGCGTACAAGGTAAACTACAGCGGAAAATTAGTGTAAGTGTTACTGAACCTGCGATATGCACAAGGAACCTTGAACAGCTATTTGAGCCGCTGGAAATATATGGCTGTCTGTCACGAAAGGTAAACTTGCACGTGTTAGCTCGTTTGTGCCGTGTTCTCCTGTTAAATACGGAGAAGGTGCTTAATGGTAGAACACAATTACCGGAGTAGGCAGAGCTGACAACAAACCTGTAACCCGACAGGGTGAGGAGAGACGGGGAGATTAAGTGTTACTAATACCACAATGCCTGCCTGATTCCATACTATGTTTCAACACGAACGTTTGTGTTGACAGATTACTCTAAATTTGAGGGAAATAAGATGTGCTGTCGGACCAAGAAAACGATGCAGGCTAGGTCTGCTACAATCAAAGGTGAATCTACGTTGGCAGTATACTTCCCACAGTATATGTAACAGTCATCTTCCAATCATTTAACATGTTTCACACTCACTCAGCAGCACCACACTTTATGATCTTGTACGCAGCTCATCAAACTGTATGCTCTACATAGAACTGTGTCGGCACTGTTCTTTACTTTATGTTTACTTCTTGTTTGCACCATGTACAGAACTACTTGCTGTCTTTGCACACTGTTTGTCATATCAGTAGTTTTGTGTTGTCATTTTGTGTTGTTTTATATAGTAACGTGTCGTGGAGGAACCTTGTTTTGTTTCACTGTGTATTGTACCAACCGTATACAGATGAAATGACAATAAAACCACTATCCTATCCCGTTCTGTCCTAATAAGAGCTATCGGCAAGGACAGACTCGTTCAGTGATCCTGTCCTCTGTTAAATTGTAAAATTTTGACATTCTTGTGGTAGACATGTTGGCAAGCAACCAGTTTGGAAGTTTTTAAATATCAACTGTCAGGGAGGCCCTGGGTTCTACAAGGGTTAGAAGGATTAGGGTGAAGAGCCTTCCCAGTGGAATCCAGTTAAACAGAAGGATTAAAGTAGATACATTTTCTAGAACCTGCCTCTTTAATGGGTGTCTTCTATTTGTGGCTCGGTAATCTTCGAAACGGGAAATTGTGTCATGGTAGTATTTCTGAATGTCAAAATAACAGCATGCCCATTTGAAGTATCTCCGAAACGTAATTTCTTTGTTGATCTCTGAAAAGTAGTTCTCCGTCATATTTTTTGTGTAGACTCAGAGCTGGCCCTATATGGCGTAGGCCATATAGGGAAATGCATTGAGTAGCCATCCACCCATAAGGCAACAGTTGGTAGTGGAATTAGTCGCAATGTAAGGGGCACCAAATTGGTCAGGGTCAGCTCTGAGACATTATAAAGAGTAATAACAATGACAATATGAAAACATTTTAAGTTTATGTGTATGACGCTAAATGTCTGTACATTCAATGTACTTTCTATAACCTAGAAAGGGAAAAAAAAAAAAAACAAAAATGTGAACATTTCTGCATACATTTCTGTTGAAAACCCCTTCAGCTGGTAAATATGCCAAGGAAGTCAAATTTTTGTGACCATGACTTAATTTTTATTTAAAATTTTGCTCAAACGTTTTCTTTGACTCGTAACAGAAAGAAAGACAAAAGAGAATCATCCATAATTTTTTCCATCCACTTATTTCTCCAACTGTTCATCCATCCATTCTGAGGACCACAGAGCTTAGGGCATATCACACCCCAGAGGGGACACCAGTGTCACTGTATTAAGTAAAAAGAATGTCTGCATATTCAGCTTGGGTTTATGCTGTCAAACCAATGCTGAACTGATGGAATGTTCATTACCATGACGACCACACAATGTGATGAAGTGTATCTTCTCTGCACGTCTGCATTTTGACACCTCACAAAAGATGTGGGTTTCAGAAAAGGCCCTATTTATCTGTGAGCTCTTGGTGTTGACAATTATTCATCCTTGCTGATACATACATGCACACAAAGTAGTTTGAAATTCCTGTTTGGATTTTTTATAAACTCTCATCTACAAGTAACTATAAACTTTTTGTAATACCCCCATATTTTAATGCATTAGTCCTTTTTAATATGACTTACTGCACCACAATGTTTCTGTACATTTGAGATGTCAACTGACAAATAAGAAATTGTGGTGGTCTAGTTTCTGTAGTCTGCTACCTGAAAAGAGCATATTGGAGCTATGGGATGTGGCCTGTTAACTGTCAATATAAGTGAGAAAAGTCACAGATGCTTATCAAAAGGTTAGTTGCTGTTTTTTTTTAAGTTTCTCTCTTTGTAACAATGGTCATGCAGGGCTTAGACTCAGTACCATTTATATAGCAGAATGCTGTTACTTGGGCCAGGTGTCTGGCAGGCTTTTAAGGAGTGTCCATCAGAGACAGTAGATAGGTGATTTCTTTCTGTCATAGCCTTCCTACCATGATGTTGCTCTAGGAATGGTCTAACAATACACTTCATGCCATTAAAAGAAGATACGTTTCATATCAGATCCTTTAATTCTTGTTACGCATTGCTGAACAAATTGCATTAGTCATTTGTTTAAAGCTTTAGGAAATTATGAGTTTTATGATGGCTGGAGTAATGGAGTGCAGCAAAATGTATGTGTGAAATATATGGGTGTAGTAAGGTTTCTATGACAAAGGACCAAGTTCATCTATTGAGGGTTGGATGACCCTCACTGATTATCTCCATATCATATTAATACCATAATCAAGTAAAGATCTAAAAAGAGGATTTTTCTTGCTCTTGAGTTACAGAGAAGAACCGGTGCAAGGAATCTTTAATTCATGTAATTTGTGATTGGATTCGAGTGCCGTTCATCACAACACTAATTTAATTGGGCTGAAGCAGAAAATGAAGTCCTTTCAGGACCTGTAACTTTAGCTGAAGTGCGTCACCTCTACACTTGTTGTGTCTCACCCCATTCCCTCTACGGAGCGTAATAGAGAGGGCGGGCAGGGACGTGACCTCACGACCTGCTGCTGTTAGACTCTGGTAGGAGAGTGGTGTGGCATTACATCTCCCTCACTCAACATAATTCACACTCTCAAAGAAGCATGTCATTTTTTTCCTTCTTTCTTGCCAATGGTGCAAATATATAACCCCCCCTCCTCCATACACACTATAAATGACAGGCGCCAAGTGGGGGGGGAGCACTAGTTGAATACGGGCTTGCAATTTCTCCAACGATTCTTTTTTTTTCCTCTCTGGGTTTTTGGACCCTGCCATCACACCTTGGACAAACTGACTCATGGGTTGTTTTGTGTGACAGCGAGGCAGGCGCTGAGATGCAGCTGTCACGGACCTGTGCCAGGCCGTGCTGCCGCCTGCCTCCTCCCGCCCAGCCTCGCCACATATTTTCCCCATTCAGGCCGAGCTCTCAGAGCCAGCCGCAGCTCCTCTAATGCCCTGTCCGTCAGCGCCCGCAGAAGACGATAATTACTGATGATAAATGAAGCAGAAAGACAGGTCAGACGACTGTTGAATTGCAGATAGTGGTGGCAGGCAAGAAGGAGAGAGCTCCTTCTACTGTCACATGACCTCTTTTTTTTTGAGCTGCTAAGATCTATTTTTCTCATCGGCAGCTGAGTTTAAGCATGTGTGAGAGACAGAGAGGAAAGACCCTTTTTATTGTTGTTAGAAACACCATGTACACCTGGACAGCAACCAAACCAATGGGCCCATCTCCCCACCTGGGTGAAATCAGAACATGCACCTTCTCCCAGCATGGCAGCAGCCACCCAGACTAAACAGGAGTGTGTGTGTGTGTGTGTGTGTGTGTGTTGGGGGGGTTTGGGGCAACACAGAAAAAATTACCCATAATGTTCCAAAGCTGCAAAACTCGCAACATACAAATCACTTGTAAAAGCCTTTGAGCTGTTGTGTTCATTCATGTTAAATGTATTAAGACATTACTCAAATGGTTATGTTTCAACATGAACAGATGGTCGGTGAATTACCATACCATCTAAGAGTTTATATTTAAAAATTTCCTTGTGTTTTAGTCAATGGAAGGAAAGAAATGGAACAAAACCAAAAAGAGTAATTTAATTGGAATCAAAATGTGATCCAACTCCAGGGCTGGAGCCAGAATTTTGTACAACACAGAAACCAGGTTAAATCCAGTAATTTGATTTGAGTGAAAATTACTTCTGATGTTACTCACATTAAAAAAATAATGGTGTGAGTGAGGTGGCCGAGCTCCCGGTTAGGGTGACACAGGCCACTCCTTAGCTCTGGCACTGTTCAAACCAGGCCTTGGTCTCCATATGGGCCTGAAGAAACACAGGAAAGCACTGGCATTCAGTGTCGTTCATGATGCAGGACGAGAAACAAGGGCCTCACCGATCTGAACATGCAAATCATGCAGATTTGTGTCCATCGAGCATCCATTTGTTGATTCAAATGGGGTGCCGGGCGTATATCGGCAAGCGAGGCGCGGAATGCAAATGACAGAGCGCACAGAAAACAAACGGGGGTGCTGATGTCATGCCGCGAAGCAAGGCTGAGCATCTTCATTTGGCGTCTGATGTGTAACACGTGGCTGCTTGACGCGCAGGTACAGATGGACGGGGGGGGTTATCCCTGTCGCTTAATGCTCTGCCAGTGAGGATTAGTGCCTAATGATCACCTCTCACGGCTTCTTCTGACTCAGCAAATGTTCCCTGAACATCCAACAGTTAGCCCTGCTAGTCTTTACTCTTTTCAGCATGTAAACTGTTATCTGCTTATATTCTTGAAAAAGGTCAAAGACTAACTACTTTGACAAGTTAGTATCTGTGTCTCCTGCATTTGCACATGCTCCGTCCGTTTGTCTGTGGTCTGTGGAAGATGTGTGCAGTGAAAGACCACGCTAGAATCGCTGTCCTTTGTATAGAAAAAGGACCGTCGCATTTCCTGGAATGCCAGTGCCTTCAATGGAGCTGCGTCCAGAGTGGTGTGCGTCTTGGTGCCTACACCCATCACCAGTGGAAACTGTAGGCCCTTGCGCCTGCTCTGCTACAGTAATCCTGAAAGAGGACTCACGCCCACAGCCTCTATTGTCTGGCAGACAAATCCCGCCCTGCATGACTGACTCCCAGGTTTCTGACATGACGAAGCAGTTGCCCTGCCCCGACTCCCCCCACCACCACCCCCAGTGTGGCTCACACATGGGAATGGAGTAAAGGTTACTTTAGTCACTCTGGTTAATAATATCCTCCCTAAAGTGACCTCGTGCTGCACCTCAGGTCATCTCAAAGCAACACAGTAGAGCTGTATGTAAAGTGTGAGGTGTACCTACATCAGTGTCCTCTTTCTTTGGCAAGTCCTGACCAACAAGTCAGTCCTTGTCTGTTAGAACTGTTAGAAAATGTTGTCCTTGATAACTGGAGTTACTGCTCAGAGACTGTTGGCTCAAATCCCTGGAAACAGCATTGTTCACATGCATTTAAGAATAAAATTATCTCACATTACTTTAGTTACAGATTTTGTACACTTCTGCAGTTTTAAAAGTGTACATACTGTAGGTGTGTGGTTCAGTATTTAGTGCTTTTCTAAACAGTAGTGTTCATTTTTAGAATTGAACACTGTGTCTATTTGGTTAAAGTTACCTTCCTTGGAGAAACGTGGAGTGTGGGAAACTTCATTAATGGATTTAAATCTATAGAGAAGTGAAGAAGAGGGGGCAGGCAGGGTGGGATGGGTGTACATGGGTGGCAGGAGTGATGTGTGATAGAAGGGTATCTGCAAGACTGAAATGGAAAGTTCACAAGATGGTAGTGAGAGAAGCTATGTTATAGTGGCCAGGTGGCTCAATGGCTAGAACATCAGGTTAGGATGCAGAAGTCTCCTGGTTCAAATCCCAACCCAGCCACCTGGTGTGTCCTTAAGCAAGACGCTCAGTGTTAGTTCATTGCAACGCATGTATGAAATGTTGTAAATTGCTTTGGATTAAAGCGTCTGCTAAATGACTAATTATGAATTATATGGTTTGGAGGCAGTGGTGCTGACAAAGTGGCAGAACTGGAAGTTGAAGATGCTAAGATTCTGATTTTGGTAGACAGGATTATAAATTAGTATATTGGAAGGGTGGTGCATGTATGACAATTTGGAGATAAACTGAAAGAGGAGAGAGCAGGAGAGACAGTGTGGACATATGCAGAGGAGGAATGTGGGCTATATCAAGAGAGGAATGCTGGGAAGGGGAAGCCCAAGGAGGAGGCTTATGGATGCAGTTAGGAAGGACATGTGGGTTTTTAGTGTGATGGAGGAAGATGTAGAGGACAGAGTGAAATGGAGTTGGATGATCCTGTGCCAATCCCTGATGGGAGAAGCAAAAAGAAGGGTAGCAATAACGGGACAATAAAAATGGACAAATTCTAAAAGCAAAACTTCAAAAGAACAAGGTTTCATTCCAGCAAATGCTACAACACTCCCTTTTTTACACCTCCACAATTTTTTGCCAGACACACACACACACAGAGGTATATACTGGCCTTTATAGTGGCCTAGGGTTCCACAGCCAACAAGCCCCAAATGGTTCCTTGGTAGAAGCTTCTTCCTCAGCTGTGTGTCCACAGTGGCTCACCTTTTCACTCTTAGCCATCAGAACAGGAGCTGCTTTAATGTGCAATGGTGTAACCCGGGTGCTCGTTTGTGCCAGGGGCCTTGACAAAGTGCTTCTTCTTAATGCCAATCCTAAACAAGAAAAAAAAAAAGAAGAAAAATAACTCCTTAGCCAAAGTACAAAAAGAGGATTCCCAAACGTTTGGGACAGGGCAGATTGAAACAACACTTTTAAAAATTGCAAAGAGCAATGTTGGTAATGGAGGAAATCTGCACGCATAAAACACAAAGCAAACAGAAGAGCGTATGGCTGCTCACATATCTGAACACAAGACGTGGCATGCATTGGCTTTCTGGTTAAGTACAGATAATCCAAAACTGTCAGTGATTGAAGAGGTACAAATCCCAGAGAAACAGGCTTGCAGGTGGCACTGGAAAGGTACACATACCAAAGTGTTTTTTTTTCCCTTTCTTTTTCCTCACATGGTCCTTTGCTCACTGGCCGTACATATACAGCTGAGGTGTTTGGTGTAAACTTAGTTGTGATGTTGAGCTTTACTGAAGGGATACCATGTCAGACAAACACGTATTTGTGCCGTACTGTCAATGTTGTTTTTTGATGCAGCAGGATAGGTTGTGCTGCATCCAGTGACACCAATTCCATACTAATCCATGCTCCCCCCAGCCACTTAGTAAGGTCTGCAGGCACAACACCTTACCTGGGATATGAACACATCGACTCCCCTGGTCACCTGCTCCATCTTCATATCGTAGTCGCACAGTCAAGGATTTGATTTGAATTTCTTATCTCTCATGCAATACAAATGAAATCAGATGAAGTCATACTGTGTGTTCATGTGACAGTGCCATGTGGTGGTGTTGCAGTACAGTACTGTACAATGACATGGCATTACCACATGTAGTGATGTGGCAGTAGCATGCAGAGATACAGCAGTACCATGTGTTGATGTAGCAGTACCACATGTAGTGATGTGGCAGTAGCATGCAGAGATACAGCAGTACCATGTGTTGATGTAGCAGTACCACATGTAGTGATGTGGCAGTAGCATGCAGAGATACAGCAGTACCATGTGTTGATGTGGCAGTTCTATGCATAGATGTGGCAGTACCTTGTGCTGATGTAGCAATAGCATGCAAAGATGTGGCAGTACTGTACAATTACTTGGTTGTGTGGTTTGTGGTTTGTGCCAATGTTGTCCTGTGTTGTGTGGTTCAGGAGGTGATTTTGGCCATACATTGTTATGGACTGGAAATAGTCAGACTCCTGATGTGGTTTCGGTCCACAGCTGAGTCACTAATGGTGAGTGACGGGAGTCTTTTATGAGGAGTCTTGAGTTTTCAGCCAGAGTAATGCAAGAGGCACTCAGGGTGCATCCCCAGAGAAGGAAACCTGAAATGCAAAACCTTAACACAAGTGAAAGCAAAGGGTGTTGAGTTACTAGGCAAGCTGACCATTTGGGGGGGTGTGAGGTGGGTCTCAATGAGAACTCTACGTCTTGAAATCTGAAGTACTGAGCGTCCACTAACCACAAAAACAAAAATGCCACAGTTCACAATTTTTGCAACCATATTCAGCAAATGTAACAATTATTGTTTTGCTGTTTAAATAAGTTTCTTCTTTTGGTGTCTCATTTAAAGAAATGATTGTGTGGCCAGTTTTAGAGGTAAATTTTTTATATTTCATGTTTTGATATTTAAAACGTTCTATAAAAGCACATAGCCTACATGGTGTCATGTTTTAAGGAGAAAAACACTAGTTTTGAAAACTGCAAGTAAATACACAAACTACATTGTTACATATCACTGTGGCAAATCTCTGCTACTGACCTCCTCCACGCGGACTAATTACTCATGTATTTATGATCTTCAGGAATATGGAGGAAAGAAATCTTCCATTTACCCATTTAACAATTTTCAGTAACTGGGTAGATGTCAAGAATGCGGTATCCTATCTGAAGCTACAAGGATATGAACCAGTCAATGTGATTCTTTCTAAGTCTGGTCTTGTAATTTTATTGTGATCTACGCGGTGCTCCTTAACTTGTGGGAAGAGATCCTCGCGTCGGCATTTGCATGTGTTAAAGGGGCAGCGTGTGGACAGGAACATCACTCGAGTAGCCATGTTGGCGTTAATTAAAAGTTACTGTAAGAATGTTTGGGAGGCAAATCATGAGATGTGTGGGAAGATCATGCGCAAGGCTGGCTGAAGAGCTTTCATCGCCGTCTGCCCGGACGCTGGATGCATCCACGCTTGAGGGCTGTGAAAACATACGATGCGTTTGTGGTTAGAGCGAGATTCCAGCGTGTGGTGTTTACCAGATCTTAGAGGCTGTGTGTAAGTGTGCTTAAGTGACAGCAACATCACAGACGTAAATTTATAGATTCGTGTTCGTGTAACCCTATCTACAAAATCATCTATCGCTTCATCTGTGATGAAAAGCTCTGCCCGTGCCCTGCAACGTGCAATAAGATTTATTGGTTGAACTATAACAAAAACTATTTTCTAATACAGATATATAGATGTCACGTATTGTGCAACATGCAGCTACTCAGGTGCAGGAAGGAAAGAAATGCCGATCTGACTTGCCAAGTAAAAGAAAAGATCGCACCCAGAACCACCGAGAGATTGAGCAGGTGTTGACACAAGGAGTCAAAGAGAATCGGAGTTATGCAAAAGCTGACATCTGCAATCGGGCGTTGCACTAATTCTAAGCAACCACATGCGGCGTTGACATGCTTTGAATGTTCTCCTTCAAGAGGCTGTTTTATTTTCCTTTTTATATTTATATATTGTGAAGCAGAAACGACACTGGAACAACACTGAACTGGAGCTTTCAGGAGCAATGAACTTTTGCTTCATGTTATTGTGATGGTTGAGCTAACACAATGGAAAATACAAACATGTCAATACTTTGAATGTTCTAAAAAAAAAAAGTGGTAATATTTAAATACCTATAACAGCGCTAACACTTCACTTAATACATAAACAATTTACAGGGGTATTTTGCCTTTGTTTAATTAAACGGCTTAATACCACGGATAAGAATGTTGCACACTGCTTCAGATATAAATTATGGTAGTTAACGTACTGGCCAGTGGTCTTCGTTATTCAATTTTATTATTTAGTAGCAATTAATGAATTGGGTCAAGTGGGTTTTGAAAGCTATGAGGCACACTGATTTTATTTCTGGTACTCCTGTACACGCATGGAGTGGTGGATGTTCATTCAATACAACAATGCTGTAACAAATATGGGTCATGTGTTATGTAAGAAAAAGTTAAAGGATAGCAAGATGGAAAATGAGGACACAGGTGGACCTTCCCCCTGGCCTAACCACCCCTGCCCTCATGGGGGCAGTTAACGGCAGCCTCGCTATAGCGCGGAGCAGCAGTTATGTAAACGCTGCTGGGCCCAAGAGCCAGTCAGCCGTCACATGGACTTTGCATGTAACACAAGTTCCTCAACTCCAATGCAAACAAGGCCACCTTCGGAGCTGGAGAAAAAAACTGAAAGCAAGAACACGTATTTAACAGAGATGTGTGAATTGGAATATGTTTACTCTGTGTTAGGAGTGTGTGTATAATGTCGCTGTGTGTCTCATAGGCACGTTCTTGGTGTAAGGTGGCATCGGACATTCCTGAAGAATGTGAGTGGACAGGTACCTCCCACCATACTTCCACGGGGTGGCTGAGTGCTCGTTTTAGCTTACAGGTGATGGGTAGGAGCAAAGCGAAGCCTTGTGCTCGTGATCTGTTGCTGTCGCCACACACAGCGCTGCTCGTGTCCACACAAGTCTGGACGCGAGCGCCACTCCTGCACGGGCATGTCACCTGTGCGATGGGATCTGAAGGGTTAAAGGTGTCTGGTTCCCTTAGCGCCTGCGCTAATTTGCTTCCCTTTGTTTGGAAAGAGTCGCCTATCTCTGGGTTGCGGCATTCTAGGGAAAGGGATTACTCTTCATTTGCCTCTCAGAGCTGCACCGACGCACAACTGCTTGCATTCTTGAGGGCTTTGCTTACCTCTCTGAACTGCAACATTCAACTGCACAAGTTCAGTGGTTCTTTAGAGTACATTCCCAACTTGAATCTCCATTAAATTCAATTCAGTTTTATTTTTATATAGTGCCTTTTACAACAATGTGCCTCAAAGCGCTTTGTAGAAGAAATTGCAGATGTTAAAGAATAAGCAGTAGGAATAAATACAAATGAAGCCAGACAACAGCAGAGGAGAGGAACAAAGAATTCCACGGTTTTCCTAGGGTTAGCAAAGTCTGGTGTGCACAGATGCACGCACATGGGCTCCCACACATACAAAGTCACACATGTACGCACATTGAAAGACAGCTATGTCAAATAAATTGTATTGGCTTTATTTGTATAGAATACCTTTGCAGTTAGTCACTGGTGTTTTGTGTTCAGTCAGCTGACCTCCATGTTGGCAGTGTAACCTATCTGTCAGCACCAAAATGGAGTCCTGTCATAATTGTGAGCGACACACAAAAGCTACACATTCCTCAGCTGATGTGGTTAATAATTCCCTCTGAAAAGGCACTATCTGACATTTGGTTCCTGTTCCTACTGTATGCTGACCTCCTGAGTCAGCAGGTGTTCTCACCAACAGTATCCAGGCCTTGTGTAAGCCAGGTGTGGTTCGTTGCTCATGGCTTAGTGGTCATTTAGGAAGCAATGGAAGGCCATCCCCGCCCATGGCGAGGACATCGATCTCCCTCCTGTCGTGGGCCCCATATTAGGCCTCAGGACTCATGCGGTGGTCCAGGTGAGCCATGCAATTGACAGCATATTTGCATGAAGTGGGTCATGCGCTTGTATGAGGGCGGGGCCTCATCAACGCAAACTGCTGCTTTACATACAGCGTCACCAGAGGGCCTCAGCTTCACAAGTCAGGTTACAAGTCAAAGTGCAGACAAATGTCCTACACTGCATAGCAATGCTTTCTTTCAGTGTGTTCCTCTCTCGAGGTCTGTACATCTTAGCTGGAAAAATGTAAAAATTATAATGCAGAGACTAAGTGCTCTGTCAAAAGTGATACCAAAATATTCAAGTATATCTTATATATATGCTGGTGCTAGCATTAACCAGTCAACTGGGATATGAGTGATTAAATCAATGTATAGAACAAGAAAAATCCCAGCCGTATATTAACATGGCTCCTTAACAAGCCCTTAGTCATTGCTAACAGTTATTTTGACAAAAGACTGATGAGATCTACACAAAACCAGTAGTGCTTCTCAGTCACAAAGAAATTAGCTGTGAAACATTTAATCGCAGCTGCATGTTTCCGCAGGTGGGAGGGCTGCTTTTACAGCCATTGTTCCTTTTTCATTTATAATGAACACATGACTCTTGTGGACTATGAAGAGGAAAGTTCTGTTTTGATGAACGTTTTGTGTTTTTTTTTTTTAAACACGGCACAAAAGTGAAGTGCATTCTTCGAGTTCCTGGTGCACGCACTCCATCACACCTGACAGGTTTCAGAACAATGATTGAGGAAGGGAGGCATGTCGCTATGAGAGTGTAAGGGCTCTCAGATACACACGATTGTCTGCAGGGGTTCAGCTGCTCAGTTTTGGGGTGCTGGTGTGACGCATGTACCAATAATCATTTCTCCGCTTTAACCGAATGCAGGCCTTTGGTTTCTGCTTCTGATGGCTTTCCACACAATACACAGATCTCAGCATGAGGTCGGGACAGATTGATGGTGTCAACTGTGCTTGGCTGGGTGCCTGTTAAGAACTGGCTGGGCCCAACATTTGGTCAGGGTTTTCAGCAAGCTGTTGTTTCGCCTACTAGAAGAACCATCCCAGAAATCAGAACCAAGATGCTTCTCAGTGGTGATCAGAGAAGTTTCTCAGTCACTGCAAAGCCTACTTTTGCTCCGTTTCTCTGTTTGTGCTGCAAAACCCCCTCCCATAACCCCCATTATTATTATTATTATTATTATTATTATTATTATTATTATATTGTTGCTGTAAAATAAATCCTTCGAAGCCCAATGCATCACAATCACGTCTGAAGACGTTCAAAAGAAACGGCAGTGTGCGTCCAGACTATGCCTTGCAGTTGACATGTAGCCAGGTGCTGTAGTCTTGCAGAGCAGCTGTCTGGCAGACTGGACAGGAAAAGGCCTTGGTTTGCATGTAGCCAGCGTAGAAAAGCTCAAGTCAGGGCTCCATTTGCATTTGTAAGCTTGGCTGCATTCACACAGACACCGGCGTAAAACAAACAGTTTAAGGCTATGTGTGGTTTACATCACCACTAAAGAGGATCATTATTATTAAAAGATGGTATTGTAACACCTGTAACTGTATTCATTGTTGAGGCACTCAAATAAACCACTAGCTCAATGAACTCTGAGAAATGTCTCCAGAAATAAGGTGACTATTTTGAAATGTATAAAATGTGTAAAACTTTAGAATTAATTCAAATTAAATGTATTTTTCCTTTTTGTATTTGTTTTCCTTTTTCTTTGAAAAGGTGTACATATTACTGTACATCATGTCTTCTCTTGTGCTAATGTCTACTGCAGCACTAAAGCAGATGGTGTTGTATATTCTACATCTCAGATTTTAATGTTAAGGGCAAAATGTAAAATCACTTCAAAGGTAAAAATCACACAAGCCAGTAGCCTACAACAGAGGTCTGAATTTTATCTCTGTTACTTTGAAGTTCAACATCTGTCTCTTTAAATGTATAGTGTGTTTCTGTGGGCGTGGCTGCTTGCTCCACAGGTAGTGTAGATCTCAGGTAACACACACTGTTACGCAGTGCTTCGCCAAGGTTCACCAGGTACAACAGTTTCTCCGGAGCCCGTCCACTTTTCTCCAAGAGATCTTCAAGGTTTGTTTTCTTTGCTTCTGAAAACCATCTTGGATGTTGATGGTATCTAGGAGAGATCAAATACCGGTGCTGCGCCTCCTGTTTGGTCTGAGGCTGGTGCACTGGTCATTATGAGTGTCCTTTTCACTTAAACTGAGAGTTAAACTGGCTGCCTATGCGGTGCTGCCTTGGATGCGGTAAGGAGTTACAACGTCTTGTAAGGATTTGTTAAGCTCTGCTTGTGTCATAGAGAGTTTTGAAAAGTGGTGAAACGATGCCGGCGGTAAAAGTGGAGAAGGAGTCACCCTCAGATGCCCCTCTGTCAGCCACCCACGCTGCCACAGAGGAGCCTCAGCGGGGCCGTCGGAGGAAGAGGCCGTTACAACGAGGAAAGCCACCATACAGCTACATCGCCCTAATCTCCATGGCAATCACCAATGCACCAGACCGCAAACTGACCCTGGGGGGCATCTACAAATTCATCACAGAGCGCTTCCCATTCTACCGGGAAAACTCCAAGAAGTGGCAGAACTCCATACGGCACAACCTGACGCTGAACGACTGCTTCGTCAAAATCCCACGTGAACCCGGGAGGCCCGGGAAAGGCAACTACTGGACCCTGGACCCCAATGCTGAGGACATGTTTGAAAGCGGGAGCTTCCTGCGGCGGAGGAAGCGCTTTAAGAGGTGCGACTTCAGCACCTACTCAGCATACATGCACGAGGCACCTGCCTTCGCCCCCATGCAGATCCCCCGCTCCGTGTACAGCGGCCCCGTGTACTCAAACATGCCTGTGAACCCGCCGTATAGCCAGCAAATGGCGTCCCCCTGCTACCCATCATCCTCTCCTGGATTTGGTGCCGGCCAGTCCCGGATGTTCAGCATCAACACCATCATCAGTCACCACGCCGGCCTGGCCTCGGGAGGGGATCTGGCCCAGCAGTCCGGCCGCAGCTTCAGCCCCGATATGGGCTCAGTGGGCAGCTCCTGTACTCTGAGTGGCACTGGTTTCCAGGCCCAGTCTTGCAGCGGAGCTGTGCTCTCTCGCTCCGCCAGCCACATGGGCTACCCTTACTCTGTCCCCAACGGACACCTGTCCATGCAGAGCACGTACCCGCAGGGCAACGGTCAGATGTACGGGACTGGCAGCCGCCTGGGAATTCCCAGCTCTCCCACTGTCACCACTGACACTGACCCCTATGGGAGAATGTCCCCAGGACAGCTGTCTTCTCTAGCTCAGTATAACAGTACAGGGTCCATGCCAGGTGCTAGTAGTTACCTGAGGCACCCTACGTACTCAGGTACCATGGAGAGGTTTGTGTCTGCAATATGATAACTTTTTGAGTTTTCACAAAAAAAAAAAAAAACTTTATGATTGTTCCATTCAGTTTGATGCCCATTTTAAGTGTGTAAATTAGAGTGATGGCACATATTCGCATAATTTTTTCAAAATAATTTTTAAAAACACGTTTATTCCGTGAGGTCCTTGTTACATAATCGCTACGTTGAAAAGTGCTGCTTTTTCAAATTATATTTACCAAGTAAAAAAAAAAAGGTAATTAACGCAAACAAACTCATAACGTATGAGTTTCAGGTTAAACCCAGATATTTATAACCTTTTGTGCATCAGATATTGAATTGCTCTGGATGTTGATTTTGACGGTTTCCTATGAACATTAAAATGGGTATGGTTTTGTTGCTTAGACAGGTCAGAATGGTGTAATGGACTTTAAAAGCATTCGCTGGTGTTTTTGTTGGTAATATTGTTTTGTGTTTGGAAGATTTGTGTTAAGAATTTTTACTTCAAACCTGTGAATGTGTACATGCAATTTTGTTTTTTTTTTTTTTTTTGTAAATATGACTGTTTTACAAGCTATGTAACTTATTTCGATGTTTCTTTAGTTATTCCATCAATACAATGTCATCAAATTCGCTGCCGGGAAATTACGCCTATTTTATGAACAATCAATATTTTAAACCGTATTCAAGGACACATAAATCAACGACTGCCCATATAATCATAACTAACCCGGTGTCATAATTTAAATCTTTCGTCGTTATCCGTTAAACATTTAACGTTTGTCTAATTGGTGTGGTAATTTAACTATAATGTAACTACATCAGATAACTAAAGTTTTGACTAAAATTAAAATAAGAAGCTGGAGACCCCACGATTACTAATACAATTGACTAATTGTGTTCTGCGATCCTTTGGAATATTGTTTATGAGCAAATTAAATTTCACATGGAAAAAAAAATTATATATTTTTTCTTAATATTTACTGAAGACTCCAATCATTCGCTGTATGTTTTCAGATCCATTTTGAATATTTAACATAGTCTGTAGCTGTTTTTTCCATAAACCACGTCATAAATTGTGAGGCGAGTAGGCTATACAGATACGCTAGCGAAACATACTGAAGTAGGCCTATGTTTAGCCTAGTATAACAATATATTATCCAAGTATCATTACAAATTACAATGAAGAAACATAAAAAGAAATTACAATGAAGAATATTTGGTTTATTAGACTGACAGGACACAAATGATCAACGCACCTGCTTTCAATTTGTAGTATGTATTTTTTACAGATATACATTATTAGTGCAAACACCTATTTATGATGGTCATGAAAATTTTAAACGACTTCGTTTATACACCACATATGTAAGCTCCTCAAATACTGCGCTCTTTGTTTTTGCAGCCGATTCTTCTAAAGCAAGCGTTAGTCTTAAACCTAGTTTGAAATTAAAATAGAAATGATTATTGTGTGCTGACACCAGCGACCAGTCAGAAATAGTGAAAACTGTATGCCACAATACAAGAAAAATAATGAATTAATTAATTAAGTTAATGAAAAACGATTTTCTAAATGAAATGACTAAGAAGCCAAATTGTTCGCAAAACCCTTGTTGAGCTATATACTTTACTGACTTCATGCATTGATTTGGAAAAAAATAAATAGCAACAGCTAACTGTAAGATATAAACTATAACAGTTACACAAGCAGAGGTTATTATTTAATACATTTAAAAGACTGTTAAGCACTTTTGCAAAGGCAATGGCCATTTCAAACACTTCGGATTTTCATTATGAAACAACGTATAAATTACACGCACCGTGATATAATGCTCAATTAAAGGTAAATACTTACGAAAATATAAACTAATTGTAAACATGCATTACCGGTATGTCTGTAATAGTTATCTTTCCAAAAACGAGTTAAATTATCAAAGTCAGATAATAAATTTCATACTTAGTCAAACGTACGTATTGAAAACCACTGAATCAGAAACTGTAAAAATACACTGTTTTATCGAGTTTTAACAAGAACTGGCATGCACTAAAGGCGACAAGTAAAAAAAACTCTACACTGGACGGAGAAAACAAATGCCTAAAGCTCGTTCATTTATCTTTATAATTTCAGTCAATGTATGTATTTATAGTCATCTTAACAGAAAAAAACAATACGTACATGTATACCGTATTTCAGAATTCCGTATCTATAACTGATAGATCTTCCGTAACTATCAACTGATTGAGTAAAAATATCAGAGCTGGAACGCTTGGTTTGTTAAACAGAGTCAAAGCTCCAATCCACGATGTACGTAATATTGTTTTGCACTTATCTCTTTAAAAATGTTATATCGATTTATCAATTTTAAAAATCTAATTAGATCTTATTTCCGATTGCATATGTGCTCAATCACCGACTACTTTCGAAAAGCAGGCCTCAATAACTTTTGCGTAAAATAAAATTGGAAAACTAAGATCTTATGTATGCAAGTAATAGTTGCATACATAAGAGCTTAGTAATAGTAAAGTGCTTTAAATTAGGCAAGTCATTATTTAATCTTTTTTTGTAAAATAAGGTAACGTAACTATTTGTAATTTAAAGAACACCAGGAAGCCATTGTACGCTGTTGATTACCAGAGACAAGTTTGAGTCTTTGAGTTATAACTATTTAAGGGTAAGAGCCGCTGAGCTTTCCTGTCCCCACACCTGTTCAGGTTTGTCCTTAGCCACAGCTACCGAATAAAAAGTGAATCACTGGAACGATTCATCTGCTGTACAGGACAGAGGTGGTGCTAATGCAAATACAAAGATCCATCACACATACTGTACTTTGTGACTAAACATGTCAAAGACGAACCTACTCGATTTGTGTTACGTGTTAAGAAGTGTAATATTTGCTATATAGTAAAGTCCCTACCAAAGAATTATACCGTATATATGTGTGTCAATTTCACAAAATTCCATAGCAAATGTACAACGTCACTGTAGGTATGGTGTATAATTTCACAAGAAACCCTTACAAGTTTTGAAATGTTGCTAATATGCCAAACGGCTCAAATAAATCAGCATAACCCGAAGGCAGAAATTAAAAGGGAACACAAACGTGAATTAAAATAACACCACATACTGACGTGCACGTGTTCTTAGCTCAAGTGCCACCTACTGGCCACAAGCTGCAACTGAACAGGGAGTTTGAATAAGTGCAGTATTGTACAGGTTCACTGGGGATTTTCAAAACATGAAATAAAATAAATTGGAATGAAATGTAGTTCACACATGTATATGCAAAAAATTTAAACGTTCCCCCTCTGTTGTATCAACACCATATGGAGTTGATAAAACAGAGGGGGGGGACTTTTGAATTTTTAACCCTTGGATACAAAACCCCTGGGAGAGAAGTATTATACCTATATTTTTCACAGGGTGACGTATTTATAGCTTAAAAAACTTGTACAATGTAATACACATATGGTGTAACTTACATATAGTAAACCTGTAACGAAGGGTCAAAAACCTGTAGTCACAACTATTGAATTTCCTCATTTTTGCACGTTTGTGCTACATTAAATCATTTAACAATTATAATCGTTATTGAAATAATTCTGCTTATGCATGGGATGACCTGATAATCTAGAGCAGTGATTCCCAACCACTGTGCTGCAAGAGATCATCAGGTGTACCGTGGGAAATTATGCAACGATCATAATATTTCATTATATATACTTTTTGTGACATTTTTGGTTGGTGGTGTGCCGTGGGATTTTTCTAATGTAAAATATGTGCCATGGCTCAACAAAGGTTGGGAAACTGATCTCGAGAAATTGGTTTGTGAAAGTTGTCACACCTTGAATTGGTGGGCAATACATTTACAACGGGCAGGCTGGTGGGTCTAAAGATCAGCAGGCTGGGATACTGAAGTCTCCTGGATCGAATCCCAGCCCAGCCACCAGGCGTGTCCTCCAAGACACTCAGCGCTAACTCATTGTAACATGTGTATGTGAAATGCTGTAAGTCGCTTTGGGTAAAAGCAGTTGATGAACGAACAACTGTGAATGACCAAGACAAGTTAAACCACACACACGCAGCAAAATTAAATGACTTTATTTGCTTTTCAACATTGAAACCAAAACATTTAATACACAGGTTTATATTATAAAAATTATATGTACATGGGACAGTATTTGAAAAGCAGTTATCCAAGGTATTCCACAAGGCGCTGCAGCTCTGTGCAATTCTGCACCACGGCCGGAACGGAAGTCAGCGTCTGTGGGGGGGGGGACACAGCAGTCAGCGTGGGGCACAATCAGCGTGCAGCTGGGACCCACCTTTGGGACAGGTGTAATGGAAGGTGCAGGAAGACAGAAGGGGGGGACCCAGCTCTCACCTTTCTCACAGTCTCGATCATTTGATCAAGCAGTTGCAGTTCTTTCTCCAGTTTATTCTGGTTTGACTCGTACACTGTTTGCTGAAAAAGGGCCCAGCAGCATTAGTTAGGGCTGGAGCTCGGACTCAGTGCGAGCTCATTGGTTGGTTTGCTGACGAGGTTCTGACACGCCACAGGCACACATCGGGAGAGTGTGACACTTACATGTCTCTTGGCCCGTTCCAAAAGCCTACACCGAGACTCCTCAGTCACCGCAAGGTTCCTCTTTAGCTTATCCACCTACACAGAGGGTATGATATGCTCAGTCAAGTTACAAAACACAAACATACACAGAGTCTGCAGGAAATCATTACATAAGTGTGTGTGTGTGTGTGTGTGTATGCGAGAGTGAGAACCAGACAAAAATATAGGACATGTAACCTGATATTAATTTCTTTTGTGGCCATGAGGGCCCTACCTCTTTCATCAACTGGATCTTGTCATCAAGAGCCTGGAGGCCATGTCCCGACTGACTGCTCCCCTGAGAGAGCTCCTCTCTCAGGGCTTGCACCTCAACTTCTGCCTGCTGTAGTGATAACCGCACCTCTGAGACCTCCCTACGTAGCTCCTGCAGGAGGGCAAAGGTACATCACACAAAAATCACGCGGGCAAATTATTGCGCAGATGACCATCGTTCGGAAGGTTATGTTCACGTATTAAACACCAACTGACATCTGAGCCAATGCACAACACCAGAGGCTGTGCCAGGTGAAAGCCTTACGCTGTTCTCCAGTCTGTACTGCTGAAGCAGCTCTGTGCTTTGGTCCATCTCCATGCAGAGTTGCTTCTTTGTTTTCTCATCCTAAATGAAAACAAAGGACACCAACATTCTAACTCTGACCATCTTTTTATATCACTGTCAAATGTTCCTACACTGAAACCAGAGGCTGACTTTCCCCTCCCTGAATGTGAATGATGGTGTTTCTCTAGGAATCGGCTGAATAATCAAAGGCTGAATCTAAATGCCTTACAACACTCCCTTTCTCCTTTCAGCTCACCTGTGCTTTCTGCTGCAAGGCCACTGCATCTCGATCCACCTGAGCCTGGAGCCGTTGAATCTGCTCATTCAGATCATCGGCTTCACACCTGTGCTTGTGTGCAAGTGACTGCAGCTCCCCCTGGAGGCTGGTGCTGGAACACACCACAGGACACCACAATAGCACTTCAAAAGCTAAAAGTGTGATAACTTCAGGCTATGACAATTTAATTTTCTGACCAACATGCTTACATAGTCCTTTCCAGCTCTCCCTGCTTGGCTTGTTTCAGGTCCTGCACCTGGGTGATAGTAGAGCTCAGCTCAGACACAGCCTCCCCAAGCCCTGACAACAGCTCCTGCACATTGGCCTGCTCTTCTTCTGAAAAGAGAGTAGAAGAGAGAGATGGGGGGGCACAAAGGCTGTTGGCAACAAGTGAGGCCAAATGCAAGAAACAAAGAGTGAGGGAGAGGGGCTAGAAGGATACCTTGTTCCTTTTTAGGAGTGGTGGGCGGAAGGCGTGTGAATGCACTACTCTCACTGCCTATCCCCTCCTCTGGAGACAGCTCCCCAGCTGGAGAAGACAGCGTGTTAGCCACACACCTGAGCAGAGAGCTTAAAATGGCCAAAGTGCCGTCCGGGACGACGTGAACCAAAGCACTCCCCCTCTCGCTTCCCTCCCATACCCGCCGTCTTCTCCGGGCTCTGCCCCTCATCGTTGGCAATCGCGTCCATGACGGTGCCCACAAAGGAGCCTGCAGGGCAGCGAGGCACCTCGGCTGGCGGCTCAGATGGGCAGTCGTGCTTCTACACACAACGAGTCTTATGAACCTCATACCTCATGTACCCCCGAACATGGTACAGTTAAAGACTGATCTGCTTAAGTATATGTTACATTCTTCTCATGACAGAAAAAAAGTTTAATCTTTTTCACCAATCAAAACAATTTATATAAACCAGCATCCTGTCGATCAGTGGTTCTCAACCCTGGTTCTCGTAGGAAATGCAAGCTTTTCAGCTCTCTCTCAAGTGTCAATATTCACAGCAGAGAAAAAAGTGAAAACTGAACCTACTGAAATTTTGTAATATTTGATCAGGTCCCTTTGACTGAAAACCTGCATGCACCACAGACCACAAGGTCTTGGGCTGAGAACTCCAAAGTGACCGAGAGGTGTCCATGTACTCAGAACCCTGCAGGCCTGCAGGTAGCTTTACCCCTGCAGTGACCGTGCCCTGCAGGCTGAGGGAGAGGCCCCGCACACGGTGGTGCAGGAGGGCGATGTCCACACAGGCCTGCACCAGCGTCTCGCCCATGTCCAGCAGCATGCTTCTTGCTCTGTCACGGGTGCTGTCGAGCTCCTCCTGGAGGGATTCCCGCTCCTTCCTGTGATGGGGTAGGGTGAGGCTTAGGCAACCACAAAACATGGCAATTACAGAGCATGGCCAATCCACACAGGGTTAGAGCTCAGGATGCAATAGTACCAACGTCAGGTATCAGCTCGGTACTATGCCCAAGAACTCGTAAAAACACAATTAGAAGCACACCAAACACTTCTTGAAATACTGAGCATAGATGTTAAAATTTAACAATAAAGTAAAGTTTAAAAAC
This sequence comes from Chitala chitala, assembly GCA_025773905.1. Lineage (NCBI taxonomy): Eukaryota > Metazoa > Chordata > Actinopteri > Osteoglossiformes > Notopteridae > Chitala > Chitala chitala. The sequence continues at coordinate 10,774 of JABJVR010005933.1, read as the reverse complement.
AAAATGAAGTTGCCATCGTTATTTTTTAATTTCTTGTCATTTTGCGTTTCTCTGTTAAGCATTTGTAAATAGTTCCTCTATGTGAGAACAGTAAACACCTGTTACTGGGGTGTACAATAATCATTTTGTCAGCCTCTTTAATTCTCAACAAATTCTGACAAAGAAATCAGCTAATTTTGCAATCTCAATAAATCATATAGAAAATGCAATTATATAGCTGGATTTTTTTTTTTTTTTTTTTTTTTTAATCACAGAAGTAGAATCTGGATGGGGCAAAGGCAGGTGGCTTGTGTATGTATGCTGACTAGGTGCTGAAGTAGAAAAGATCCCACCTTTTATATGAAGTCATTCCACTTTGAGGATTCAATAGTTATATTAATTATGGGATTAAAAGTGTAAACCGTCTTAAATCTCCACTATTTACTATTGCAGAAAATTAAAATTCCAATTATCATTTATGGTACTCATCCTGGTACTTGGCATTAGCAAACATTCAAAAGTGAACACACAGTACCTATAACTCTGAAAAAATGACATTGGTGCAACCTTTGTTACCACAAAACACAACAGAAGCTGTTCAACATCTATAATATAACACCTGGAATTTTACTACAGAGACTCAGAAGGCTCATAAAGCACAAGAGTACAATATGTGAATCAAAGCCAGAGTGCTCACTGGAGCTCATACAGCCCTTGCTTCAGGTCTTCACATTCCAAGTTCCTCTCTCTCAGGCTTTGGAGGTAGGACTTGAGCATGGACTCCGTCTCAGCTACCTGCTCCCGGGACAGCTCATTCTCAGCCTGAAGGAACTGTCCGACACAACACATTAGTGCAAATTAATTAGAGCTTTGTTTACAACTGACATTGTGTTTAAGTAAATAAAGTTGGGCACACTGGCATGCAAAGTAAACACAGGCAGGGGTGGGTTTAGCAGCAGGAGGCCATTCTCTCACCTCATTCATCTCCCTGGCAGCAGAGAGCTGCTTCTGGACATCCTGGAAATGCTGCAGCTGCTGGGCCTGGTCCTCGGTGAGGCTCTGGAGCTCATCCAGCTGGTGTTCCCTCTCTTTCAGTGCCTGGACCAGCTCCTCCACCCTCTGCTGGGACAGGCCCAGAGTTGCCTCCAGGCTGAAGCAGAAAGGCCATCACAGTGAGGTAGAATACCCCACATGCTGTACTCACTTTGTAAACCAATTCCTGTTCTTAGAATTCTTAGAATAATCAGGCCCACAGCAAAACACTGTGAAGAACTACACACCAAGAGCTCACATTAAACACCAACATACCTTTAACTTAGACACATTGTCCATTTGCATAGTGGCATGTTGGGCTACTACTAAATAACTGCGATTTTATCTGATTTAGGGAAAAAGCAACCCTGTTAACAGGGGTTTGACTATGTAGCAGCATCAAGTGCACTGGTGTCCTGATCAGTCACTTTTTGATACCAAACAATACCAAAGCACTGCAGGGCAGAACTGACCCCGCGGCCCGTTCAGCAGTCTCTCTCGCCTCATCCAAGGTCTGCTGCATCCTGACAACACACAACGCAGTCAAGGAGAAACCTGAGTAGGATTCAATGTTTCTACATAAACATACCATTTTACAGAAAACACTACCACTAATAAATGTGTAAAATCTAGTAATAAATGAATAAATTATACCCAATTGTCGAAGTATGGATACGGTTAGAAATTAAGGGGGGAAAAAAGTATCCTTCCCGCATCAGACATTTCCAGAAATACAATACCAGGAACACATTTAAATACACTTACTTGAAACCAGAATATTAATTTCTTTCTATTTTAATCTATACTTCTCTATAAATGTTGTACTATAACCAAAAGACGAGCTATACTCTCTGACCTTAAAATAAAAAGGGCACATTCGTTTGGTCTTTGAACACTGCGCCTCTCCATGTCAAAAATGACATCATTTGGAATAATCTACTAAACTACATTTTCGAAAGACCAGGATTATCAAAAAAAAAAAAAATTACATGCATACATTACATTGTGAAACATTAAATTGTCATACATAACAGCACAAACATTAAAAAGCTGGTTTCAAACAGAAGCGCACTCCTTTCAACCACTGCTGCATACAGGATCAAGCCACTGAGGTGGGCGACGCACTGACGTACCTGCCCCTCTCGTCCGCCAAGGTCTGCTGCAGGAACGCGTAGGAAGCCTGGATGGAGGACACATTGGCAGACATCTCCGTGCTCTTCATCCTCAGCTCGTCACGCTCTTCCTCGGTGTCGCTGAGACGCTGCCGCAGCACCGACATCTCTGGAAAGATACACACACCTTGTTCTACGTGCTGCACCTCGTGTCAGAACATACCTGAGGAATTCATATGCCAACTGCTGTCTGAACCTATTATCAGCATCACTAGGTCTCAAGATTAAATGGTAACGTACAACAATGGGGAGAAAATAAATGCAGTAATGTTCATCTACTTTACACGTCATGAGAAGTTCACTTGTTTGTGAACTAACTAGATAGGTGCACTCTTTACCTGTGCTCATAATAGACATCTGCAGATTCAGGTCTCCAATCTGCTGAGTAGCCTCTTCAAGGTTTGTCACCGTTTGTGCCAGTTCATCTTGGATCTGAGGTGTTCATATTTTTAGACACTGCTGTACTTTAAAGCACATTTTATTGCTGGTAGATTTAAACCAGTATTGACTGCTAAATAAAGGATAATTGAGACAGCAAAAACCCCACGTCACTAGCTGAATATTCTCACTGTAAAATTAAGGAACACAGAAATCAGAACCTGAATACAACTGATGATCCAATTATAACGATGTAACTACATCTACATACAACATTAGAAGTGAGCTGCTGACCCTGTTCTTTTCCTTCACCGCCATGTCCCTCTCCATTTCCCACTTCCTCCCCTCCTTGAGAGCAGCTGCTGTCCTGGTATGCATTTCCACCAGCACCGGGCGAGCCTTCTGAAGGAGATGTCGAGCTCTGTTCATCTGTTGGGGGGGGGGCAAACATTATGTGCCAGTCAGTTCCATCTCTCGAGCTGGAACAAGCATTTTCATGTTGTGCCTTAAATACATCCATTAACAGCTGAATCATAGCATGAGCAACTGCACTGGTGACACTGACCTCTTCATAAAGACTGTTCTGTCTGTTACTGCTGGCTTCCAACACTTCTGTCGCAGACTGCAAGGATTCCGCATACTCCTTATTTAAAGATGCCTGAAAAGGGAAAATATATCAGAAGCATAAAAAAAGAAAGTCTTGCCAGAGGTCGAAATACCGAAAAGCATGGAAAAACCAGGCCCTACCTGCTCCACGTTAGTTTTTCTGAGAGCCTCCTTGACCTCCACATAGGAGCCCAGGCTCTGTTCTAGTTTTGCTATCCGAGCAGCAGAGCGAGACCTCAGCTGTTCAGTCACATCAAAGGCCTGTATTTAAGGTTAGAGATAAAAGGCCAAAGGTCTGCTCAGGGTCAAATCCATATACAAGCTTTTCAAAATGTGATGGTTGTTGAGGATTAGATTTGTAACTTCATTACAACAACAACAACATGATTGTCAAATGACCTCTTCTGAGTACCTGAGTGCAACTTGTGTACAAGTATCTGAGTGCCACTAGGCATAAACGTATGGCAGTTGCCACCATGTCCACCTTGCTACAAGCAGCTCTTTAACATACATTAAAACACAACAGAAGTGCAGCAAGCATGCCGTCAGACAAGCGCATACCGCCTCTTTCGCTGTTAGCGCCTCCTCCATCTGCTGCCTCATCTGGTCACGCTCCTGTAGGCAGCTGCGCACTTTCTCTCCCATCCTCTTCAGCACCTCCTGCCACCGAGCATACAGTGCCTTCATCTGGGCCATCTACATGTAACACGCAGACGTAGGTGAAGTTAGCAAGCCTGTTCAGCACAGTACAGTCTTCCTCTCTCCCACACAGTACACGCCTTTGTGACTCAGAAAAAAGAGACGTATTAGACAACCCAACCAAAATTAAGGTATAAATTACAAAATGCTTATAAGCTCAGTAAAAATGCCTTATCAGACTCCCATAAAGAATGCTTGATTAACGCCGATACAATATAACAACAAAAACTGTATTTTAATGAACTAGTTTTGTACTGGAGCCCATTTCCTTGTACAGTTCAATGGTAGTGTCAAACACCTAGTGAATCTAAGGGTTTAACAGCAGAGGCACAAACTCAACATCTCCCACTTCCTAAAAAACCCACCTGTTTAGAAGCGCTGTCCCGATCCTCGTTCGCAATGCGAGAGATTTCATTGAGCTCAGTCAAGGCTTCTTCAGTCTCAATGCTGACAGCAGACTGTCAAAAAGCAAGCAAGAACATATATTAACGCCAGGTAGTAAACATGTAACACACACACAACCGCATTAACACATTCGCCATATCATGCTTCTTGTTGCCTAGAACAGAAGTGATAGCAGACATCCTTACCATGGTGGCCCTGACATCCTGCATGCTCTGCAGCAGTTTCTTCAGGGACTCCTGGTCCAGCTCCAGTGTATTTATTTTCTCCAAAGCCTTCACATACAGTTCCTTGTAGAGGACCACCTGGCCACAAACAGGGCAGTGGTTTACAAGATGTTCAGCAATGCAAGTGCGTGTCTCCATTAAACCAAGCTGATCTACGCTCTATGAAGCGGTCCAAACTTTCGTACAAAAAGAGGGAGGTTCCTTGCTTGCGGTCTAACCCTTGGGAGTGCTATGTGGCCTTACCTGATTCAGCTCCGTGTGATCTGTCTGGACAAGCTTGTCTCGGAGGTCAGAGGGGCCCGGTCCACACTCTTGGTTTTGACGCCTGGCACAAGACAGCTGCTGAGACAGCACTTCCACCATGATGAGCGTGGAGATCAGCCGCTGCTCCAGTTCCTGTCTGGAGGCCGATCCCAGGCTTTCTGGACTCAGGCTTTAAAAGGGGAAATTGATGTCAGTCAATCAAGGATGTGAATAACAACAACAGCAGTTAGACCAGTGCATAAAGGACCTTTACTCGTAACCAGAACACTAGCTCTCCTTAACATAAAACAGAAGTCAACTTACTTCCAGAGCAGGGAGTCAGTGCTGCAGCTGGCATCAGCCACGGAGACCTCTCTCTGACGCTCAAAGACACCGGTGGTGTTGACACTGTGCTCAGTCAGCTGAACGGGGCTGGTCCACGTGCCAGCACTGCGTCGCTCTGCGGGGGGCCCAGCCACGCAGGTTGCGAGCTTCCCAGATGTGCAGACGAGCAGCTCCGCCATCCGCAGGAGCTGCTGCTGTAGGGGCCCCATCCCAGGGATGGCAGGCTCTCCAGTGTCCTTCACCTTGCTAGGGGCTGACTCCCTGATGCTCAGCTGCCCCTGCATGGAGCTCAACTCAGTGGAGTTGAGCTGAGGACGCGGTACAGGACTGTCCAGGTTCATTGTACGTAAGTCTATTGTCTGGACATCCAGAAGACCGATGTGCTTCTCAGTTGAAGTGCCCTCTGTGCAAGTTGCAGGAAAAGCCTCTCCACCACTCAACCCACAGCCGGTAAGCTGATTCTGAGGCAGAGCTGAGTTCTGAGCCAGCTTCTTCAGGTGACCACTCGGAGACAGCAACACAAGTCTAACCTTTGGAGTTGACAGGGTGATGAAATCATCAGGCATCCCCTGGGAGCAGCCAGAGGGGGAGCTACAGAGAGTCGATTGTAGAACTGAGAGGCCACTGTCACTGGAGGCCATGGCATTGGTGTGAGTGGAGTTGGTCCTTTGCAACCCCATTGAAGGAACCTGTGGTGCAGGGGTAGAACTCACCACAGATGATGTCGGGCCAATCACACATTCATCTGTGCCGTGACAACATGACTTTAAGTCTGGGCTGGATGGCATGGCCAATGCCACCTGCAACTCAGACACACCAACTATTTTGGAGAGTTCCAATGAAAAAAGCTCAGGTCCTGCATCTTGGTCCATGGGTTTGAGAGATCTGTCCTGGAGTTCCTGCTTCAAAACATGAACTGACTCTTGGGAGATTTGTGGACTGGTCGGCCCAGGAGAACATTCATCCACATTAGTAATAGATTCCATACCTTCAGAGTGGACTTCTAGGTTATTCGGTCCAAAAATCTGCACCCCGGTCTCAGCTGGGTTTATTTCTGACTGACTAGAAACAAAAAGTCCAGGACTTGGTGGCTCTTCATGGAGACCAGTCCCTTCCTTTTGCAAACAGTATGCATGATCTTGATGCCCACTGCAAGGATATGAAACTGTATCTTCCAAATCCTTCAAGTCACTGATGTCATCTGCAGTGTACATAGAACTTCTACATGTCTGATCTTTTGTGAAAGATAAGATGGACTTCCCCGAAAGCCTGGAAGCATCAGAGATTTCAACTTCAGCTCCAGTGCAGATGAAGGACTTTAATGCAATGTAGCCAACATGACTGCCACACAGCTCGTCAGGTACCTCATCACCAGGCTCTGTGGTTGTGCTACCTGTTGCATCACAGGATCGCATACCAGAAGCACAGACTGCCTTGGTGTCACCTTCATGTAACTGGCTTTCATAATCTTCTATTTGTATCAAGGATTTTCTGCATAACTCTAGGTGTACCCAACTAGGTGAACTGGGCATATTTTCATCATCAGGGTTATGGTCCACCACATTTAAAACATTTTCCTTCATGTGATTTTCAGAAATGACAGTTACTGATGAACGCTGGGCACATAATGGCAGAGGATTCGGTTTCCGATGAGACATTTCATCCTATTTGGAGAAATAAATTGTCACAATTATAACTTTTTATAAGCAGTTTGTAAGGAACAGTGAACTGCAATTAAGCCCTATTAGAACTGAAGCTATATACCTTCATCGTAAAGCTAACGTCACAGGGCGATGTCTTGTGTCCTGGTGAAGTCGAGTATGGGAAACCCAGAAATGAATTTTGAATGCTCCTTAATGGAATCCTGTCACCTAACTGCGCCGGAGGGTGAACCTGGTTACAATCGCAACAGTGCAAAATGTTATCATCTTAGGTTACCTTAGTCAACCACTCTTTATCACATTTACAAATGAGTACTCTTCTATTAAAAAACGTCAAATTCTTACAGGGTTATCGTTTAACTTTCTTGTGGAAGACATGAATTCTGCCGCACACCTGCAAAGACAATTAGGTTTTAGGCAAATATGTTAAAACTTAGAAAATATACAGAGGCAAAATTATGATTTTTTTTTTTTTTTACTATTGTCCCGATACGAACCAGTAATGTGATTTATTGTCTGTTTAGCTATCTGGCGTAGTTACAGTGTGGGCAAGAGAGATCGTACATTGTCAACAATGAAAAAACAATAAATAAACAAACCTACTTAACACAAACATTCATCCATTTCCAGAAAGCTACCTTTTTCTACACAAGACATGTTAAAAATGTACTGTCCATAAAGTTATTCCAACAAGAAGAAAAATATATTTTTCACTTACGAATATTTAACCGCCTGCTCTTAATTCAAACACACAATGTGTTGCTCTCATTGGTTTGAGGTCTGCGCAGCGTATCGTCACGTTGATTACGTCATCACGCATGTACGTACGTATGTTCCAGGAAGGAACGTGCAAGCATGTACTACTGCATATAAGATGTGTGGGTGTGTTGGGCCGTAGCGCGTAGTTAAGGTATCTTACACTCGTCGTTGTTCGATTGAAACCGGTTAACGTGTTGTACATCCTTACGAGTTCAGTTACGCGTGCAGTTGTAAGATACCTTTGCCCCTTGCTTGGTGACTGTCATAATGTTTGACCTGACTTTTGTATAGTATACAGATGACTTGTTTTCTGTAATTGCTTACCTTAGCAGCTCTTCGACGATTTTTCAAATGCTATTGTAACTAATTTTTGATACGTGCTTCACAGATTACGTGAATTCATATTATTTGGACACGTTATGAGCGTTAAACTGTTAATATAGAGGTTTATTAAATCGTTAAATGTCATGCCCCCTTAATCCCGCACAAGGTTCATAAAATATAGACATGATAATTATACTGACGCTCAAGGAGAAGCTCCTCTGTATCTGCCTAAAGAATCATTTTTTATTGTGATAATGTTCTTTCAACCTAGACATGGCTAGAATCTTCTATAAACTCACGTTTATTATAACAGTGTTTCTATACAATGGTAACTTTAATAAAGTGAATAAAAAACAGACAAATTGGTACAAGTGCATGTACATATGTAAATGAAAAATAAGACATTTCAGTAAATGACTGTGTACAATCAATACCAACCTTATCCATAAATTTACCAATGAAAAACCTTAACTAGGACTGATATCTTAAGACACATCACACTATGAAAGACTTAACAACAGCTTAACTATGTCAACATAAAAAATGCAACCAGTATAGTTTATTCTTATTCTCAGAACCATTTTGGTGCTAGAGATTGCAGTGCGGTCCTAAATTATCCCAGTTTCAGAACTCCTGTGCCGTCTCATTGGCCAGAGCAGGTCAGGTGGACAGCAGCTACACTGCGCCGGCGGCGAAGCTCGTTTCCCACAGGTCTGCTCTTCAGCAGCATGTCACGGGCAGCATCCAGGGACAACTTCCTGCCACTCACTCTCTGACCGATGCGGGGGGGTTTCTGGCGCAGACGCTGCAAGGGAGGGAGTGACCTGGCTGTTGGCCGGTAGGAAGGGGTAAGCTGCACCTGCAACGCCTCGTGCATGCACCCCAATGCCAACCGCCAGCCATTTAACTGAGCCTTCCTTTCTTGTTTCTCAGACATATCAGGCAGTCTCTTTGGTGACCTCTGTTCTGTCCCAGAAGTACTGTATGAAGCCTGCCTCTGTGTCCAGCGGTTGACAGGAATGGTCTTATAAGGAAGAACATTATGACGTGGCTGGTTTGCCCTCCCGTGACTGATGATGTCGCAAACTTTCTGCCTCTGATGGCGGAGTGGATCAAGGGAGGGTCCACAATCACTGCCATAAGACACATCTCTTCTCAGGTTGAACTTTTGCATTGTTTCAGTCAGCATGCTCTGGAGGGCGATGTTACCTATGTCAGCAGCGTACCACAGTGCAGTGCGGCCATCGCGATCGGCATGGTTCAGGTCAAAGTCCAGCGCTCTAAGAAGCAAAGCGACAAGAGGCAACCTTCCATACATGGCAGCATACATGAGCGCAGAGCGACCCCGCTGGTCACACAGCCCCACACGTGCCCCGTGCATGAGTAGCATCCTAGCCACACCCACAGACCACGACTCTTCATCATGTAAGGCACAGAGCATCAGTGGGGTCCTCCCCTCTGGATCTTTCGCATTGACATCTGCTCCTGTCTCAATCAGCCTCCTTGACATGACAAAGTCTGCCTTCAGTATCGATTGATGGAGTGACATCTGTTCCAGAATTTGAGTTAGCATCCGTAAAAATTTTTTCTACAATCTGTGCCGTTTAGGTTTCAAGACGTAGCTCTGTTTTTAGCGCACCCCAGCCTAAACGTTGCTGGTACTTAAAAATTCTCTACTTTTACAGTATGGACTGGTAAAATCTTTATTCTTCTCCAAACGTACACAAACTGTGGTCTTCGCAAACACTCTCAGTTGAAGACACTTAACTTTGAACCACACAAGCACAAAAGCATTGCTGAAATGCAGACTGCAGTTGCTATTGGAAAGGGGAGTGCCGAGGCAGTAAATCTAAGTCTTTGAAAGCCCGCTACACTTAGCAATGCAAGGAAAACCAAGCCTTTATTTGTTGTCTGGCATGATGTAAGGCCTTTCATTTGTTCAAAGAAGTCACTGTTGCGTAGCTGAAGACAATGAGTACAAAATAAAGTGATCGTTTTTTCCACAACAAAGCCATGCAAGGGAGCAGTCATCTCCAAGGCATGACTCAGAAGCTATACGTGAAATAAACATGCTCTCTAATCAGGAAACACAGCCAACAGTGATTAGAAAAAATTCAGTGAAATTTCCCCCAATGTATCTTTGTGGTCACAATAACATTAAGACAGCAGTACAGGGCATGTTGGATGTTATAAAAGGGAAACACTGGAGTCCATCTGACTGTTCATACTAACATAAAACATTCACTGCTTTTTTTATGCTGTCAGTCACTTGCAACTTCCGTCTATCCATTTTCCATATCTCGGGAGGGTCGCAGGGGCCAGGAGCTGATCTCAGGGAGCTTGAGGCACAGGGTAGGAGACACCCTAACAGGATTTGACCCCTGCAGCCCTGGAGGTATGAGGCAACAGTGATGACCATGGAGCCACTGTGCTCTCGTGCCCCCTACATGCAACTTTCCACACAATTTACTACAATAAACAGGTGTAAACAGATGAGCCCTGTTCATTCATCCAGCTTCAAACCACTTTCCAAATTTGGGTCATAGGGACTGTCCCATAACCTATAGCAAAAGCTGCATTGACAGGAACACCATGGATGGGATACCAGCCCAATACATATGACTCATTTCAGGGCTTGCAATTTTTAAAAATCCCTGGTAGCCCTTTGGGCAGGCACTCTTCAGATTTTGGTAGCCCAAAATGGATTTAAGTAGCCAGAATTAAAAAAGACATTATTTTAAAAATAGAATATTGTAAAGGAGTCAAAACATCAATCAAAAGCCAGGGTTATGACCAGGAGAGGGGCTAGTGCTAGGATTAGGATTATGACCAGAAGAGGGGCTGGAGCTAAGGTTAGGGTAAGGACCAGGAGAGGGGCTGGAGCTAAGGTTAGGGTAAGGACCAGGAGAGGGGCTGGAGCTAAGGTTAGGGTAAGGACCAGGAGAGG
>JABJVR010005932.1:0-12987 GCA_025773905.1 Chitala chitala | reverse complement strand
AAAACACTGTGCCAGTCAGCTACAGCATGGGCAGAAACACGTTTTGTGGAGTTATTGTTGTATGATTTGGCTGTTGCTTATTTCAAAAACAAGTTACAGTTTTTCTAATCGATTTATACAGCTGGATGCTGTAGGTCAGGTGGTGCGATGACTCGGTGGATGGCATTGTCACTGCACCTCGAGGGCTGCACGTTCTGTGGATTTTCCCTGGGTGGTCTTCTTTAAATGGCAAGTCAGGTTGCTGAATTTAAGCTGCCCTTAGCATGCAAGAAATAAATGCAAGAAATAAATGCTTTAGACATTCTTTGTTGAAGCCTGGCATCAAAGCTGGATTGTAGAACTCTTTTGTGCCTGTACCTACAAGAACAAACTATAGATTGGACTTAAACTTCATTGTCCAGATGAGAATATTTTAAAAAATCTTTCAGTTTTAGTATTGTCCTTATTATGATAGTGGTGCCACCCAGGACTTTAACTAGTGGTCCCACTTTGTGTCTCTCAGTTTTCCAGTGTGTGCCAGGATAGGGTTCCCAGATACCTGCATATCCAAAGCCTTACAAAGGAGGACAAAGAAAATAAGGTGTCTGACTCCCGTAAAATTCACAAAGCACAGTGTGTTTCAAAGAAAATTTCAAAGGCTACAAGTACCTTGACAAAACGAGTCATTAAATTGAAAGCTACAGTGAAATTATGCAGACTTATATTTTTCAGAAGACGCAACTTTGTGCAGCAGCTCATCGTTCCCAGCATCATACACCTGGAGTTGCATGTATGGCAGGGTGTGTGGCTGTATTGATTAAAACAGGGTCATACTAATTAATGCATTGAACACACGTCGTGCAGTTGAGCGGCTTGAGCCTCAGATTTGCTCTGTACGATTAAAATATAGAAATGATGGTGTGCAATTACAGCCAACAACACGGCCAAGTCAGTGATTGGTGAAAGCTGGACATTTTCACATTTTAGGGCAACGCCGGCCGGACGGAGGACACACCATCAAAAAGGAGGACATGTCCTCCTTTTGCCGGATGTCTGGTAACCCTATGACAGGAAGAGTAATGAGGAAGAGTCATTAAGAATGAGGAAAGTCATGTGTTATTAATGAATATAGTCTTGTGTTATTAGTGAATCAACTGGATGTCTAGATTTCAGCTGTAAATGGCCTAGACAGGGTATGGGGTGAGGGCATTGTCAGCCTAAAGAGGACCTTCCGGTAACCCATCAAACGCTGGCACCCCATTAAAACTGGGCAATCTGCAACACCATGGTGAGATCTGGGTTGGTGAAGCTTTTTAAATGGAGACAGACAAAAGAGTGTCAGGTCTATGTCTGCTCCTCCCATGTCCTATAGATGTTGCTGTTTCGTCTTTTGTGTCTTCTAGTACTAAGTGGATTAGTCTCTCCCAGTTGTGTCTCATTAAGGTCCCTATGTAAGCCCTCCTTTTGTGTCAGTATGTTGCCAGATGTTGAGTAGAATTGTAGTAGAACACCCTGCTTGTACCCGATCCTGTTTTGAACCCTTTTGTACACTGTTTTTGCCGTGTTTTGTAATAAATCTCCCTCTTTGCATTGGACCTCGCCTCAGACTACCTCCATTAATGACAATGAGACAAGGATAATAACACTGGGGTTCAGTCCAAGTGAGGCTGTACTTACAACTAATTATGCATAATTATTTGTGTTAAGAATGTGCCTAATGGTACACAATATGTATACACCTGAATATGTGTGTGTGTGTGTGTGTGTGTGTGTAAATTTGTGTGTAGTTGTTTATATATGTACAATAGGATGTGTAAGTATCTGTTGATTTGGTATCCGCTGATCCACTTAACCGCGGTCAATAGTCTAAAAAAAAAAATTTATACAAAAGCGACAATATATGCGGCTTTTAAATCACACATCAATCAGGTGTGTACAGTACAGGCAAGTGTAAACATGATGAAAATGACTTGCCAAGCATGTCAAATCCATGATACAGAGTTAAATGGTTTTTTTCTTAAGAAAAGCCCTTTATAACAACCCTAAAAATGGCTCCAAACTGTAAAAGTAGTGATGTTGCTAGTAGTAACAAGCCTAAGAGATCTAAGAGATCTCGTGAGGTGCTTCCTTTCAACAAAAAGGCAAAAACTGTTGACATGATAAAAAAAAGGCAAATCATTTGCTGATGTCACCAGGAAATATGGCAAGAATGAACCTTCAATTTGTGAAATTTATAAGGCAAAAAACATACATGCAAGTACTGTTAATGCACCTACTGCTAAAGTAACAGGTACAGTGTGTGATAAAGTGCTGGTGAAAACGAAAAAAGCTTTAACCGTAGTTCAGAGTTCAGAATCAGTTAAATGTAACAATTTAATAAAAATGCTGGTGCCAAAGAGGGAACCAAGCCATATATATTACAAGCATATATTTAATCTGAAAAATATAAAATTTTGTGGAGAAGCGGCATCTGCTGATGACGAGGCTGCTGCCATGTTTCCAGCAGAGTTTTAATAATTCATCGAACAGGGAGTGTACAATTCCAGGCAAGTTATTAATTGTGATGAAACAGGACTGTTTTGGAAGAAAATGCCCTACAGGACCTTTGTCCACCAAAGTGCTAAGCAGGTGCCAGGCTTTAAAGCCTGGAAAGGTAGGCTAACTCTCATATTGTATGACAATGCAACCTGGCATATGAATATGCCTGGTGCTGTATACTGAGCGATGAATCCTCATACCTTGTAAACAAAATTAAGAGGTTTCTGCCTGTTTACTGGAAATACAATGCTAAAGCATGGTTTGCAGCATTGTTATTTACTCAGTGGTTCGATGAGTGTTTTGTTCCAGAAATAAAAATTTATTTACAAAAGGAAGGTTTGCCTTTCAAAGTCTTATTAATAATACATAATGCTCCTGGCTATCCTCAATCCATCACAGATGTGCAGGTTGTATTTTTGCATCCAACATGAGCTCACATTTTCTGCCTCTGGACCAAGGCATCATTAGGTATATTAAGGCCACCTAAACGTGACAGGTACTTGATATGATACACTATATGGATAAAAGTATTTGGCCAAACCTATTAATTACTGAATTCAGGTGTTTCAATCAGACCCGTTGCGACAGGTGTATAAAGTCAAGCACCCAGCCATGCAGTTTCCATTTGCAAACATTTGTTATACAAAATGGGTCATTCTGAAGAGCTCAGTCAATTCAAGCGTGGTTCTGTGATAGGATGATTTGCAATAAGACGGTTCTTGAAATTTCATTCCTGCTGGATATTCCATGGTCAACTGTTACTGATATTATCAGTTACAGCCCTGACCTCAACCCCACCGAGCACCTTTAGGATGAACTGGAACAGAGATTGGGATCCAGACCTTCTCATCCAACATCAGTGCCTGACCTTATGAATTCTCTACAGAATGAATGGAAACAAATTCCCACAGAAAGACTCCAAAATCTTGTGGACAGCCTTCCAAGAAGAGTGGAAGTTGTTACAGCTGCAAAAAGGGGACCAACTCCATATTGAATACCATTGTCAGTTCAGTTCCTGTTGGTGTAATGGTCAGGCAGCCAAATACTTTTGTCTATATAGTGTATAAACAGCTGTGGATGCCAACCTTGACATTAACGTAATGGGCTTATAGCAATCATTCAATATTGCTGATGCCATTATGTTCATCAAGGGAGCAATGGATGAATTTAAACCAGACACAGTGAGGGCTTGATTGAAAAAATGTGTGGAGTGAGGCTGTGCATGATTTTAAATGTTTCCCAGGGACTGAGGGTGAGGTACAGAGGATCGTCCAAACGGCAAGTCAACTTGGTGGCGATGGAAAGGGTGATGACAGATGACAATCTGGTGGATCATCTGGAAGAACACTGTGAGTTGTTGACCGAGGAGCTGGAAGAGATAATCAAGTTATCTACAGAAGAGGAAGAAGAAGAAGAAATTGGACATTTGAAAAATGGACATTTGAAAAATCAGGCAAAGTCTTTCACATAATTCAAATTGCAAAAAAAAAATTAATGGATTACAATCCTTTTTTATTTACAATCCATTTTTATATAATATAAAAATGACAAAAACATGTGATTTCCAACTTTTAAACCACGGATTAATCAAGTGCATACTGTATAGGCAAGCGTAAACATGACGAAGAGGGCATGCTTTGTTTTACAACGATGGAGGCAGATGGGGACTGCACAGAATACTTGTGGAAAATTGTAGCATGTAGTAAACAATTATGAGAATGAATTTTGGTTGTGATAAAGTTGTGTTTATAAGTGAGTAATTACAACCCAACAACACACAACTTCCAGGAAGTCACTTTCTTGCTCTTTTTAATTCCAGAACTGGAGACTTCCTGTTGACATCTTGGCTCTTCATTGGATCTTCAGTTCAGTTATTGGTGTTTCTAAAGACCAATGGGTGTTCTCCAACAGTCAGTCCCGCAAATGTTCAAAGAGACACACAAACACAGAAACCGAAAGCAAATATGATCGGGGACATAACAAAGGGTTATTATAAGGTGTCTGCTCTTATCTGCTGTTTCAGCCAACCGCTTTAGAGCTTAGAACATAATTCCCATGGGTACAGGGGCCCTACTGTATATATATCAACTGGGTAAATTCTATAGAGATGAAGAAGCTGAACTTTACACAGTGCATTTCTGAGTTACTGTGGTAGACGACTCACACGGGCTCTTCTACATGCTCATACATTACAGAAGTATGTGCACTGATTCTGCAGCCGAATGAAATGCCTTTAGTTTGTACTTTTCACTGACACTTCACCATAAAAAACAAGGAGAATTATGCTGGTATACTTTATGAACTGTAAATTGCAGATTTGTGATGATGGTTCCCCTTTCCCTTTGGCTCAGACCTCTTTTGAGTTCTCCAGAGGATAAGCAAACTTTTGTCAGTGTCTGTTTCCAGTTATGAGTTCCCATAAAACATTAGATAAATTATTGAGGATCACAAAGAGAAACATAAATCTGGGACCAAGTTAATGGTGTATGACGTCTGTCGCTTTAGAGGAATTGCCAGTTTTAATAGGCCGTGATAGATACGATTTAACATCTCCTGCAATGATATTTTTACATGCCTCAGCACACAGACACCAAGTAACACTCTTTCTCAGAAACATGTAGCTTTGCTGGACAGTCAAATGTCAAAGGTCACCACCAACACTGGCTGCAGCTCAAGTTAGAGTGAAATGTCAGTAATGTAATTAAATAATAACCAAAGCTAGAAATTTCAGTGCTTATCTTTCACCACAGCTAATTTTTGGAAAATAGAAATGTCCAAATTTTAATTTCACTGCTATATGCCAAACTGAATCACAAAAGAATGGAAAAGATTGGAGCAAATTGATCATTTTAGTGAAACTTACAGAGTGCAGAAATCCCCCATTGAACCTTTTTTTGCAAAACAATTCAATTACTTTTGACACCCTAATTCAAATTTAAATAAACTAAATCAATTAATGTAGAGAGAAAGAAATAGAGAGACAAAGGGAGAGTGAAAGAAATATATCAGTTGTCAATTTGAGTGAGCAGGAGTTTGTTTCCACAGATCTCTTGGTATCCAAAACAGAATAGTTCAGGAATAGCCACAATTCCCTTTAAAACATACATATCAAACAAATTTAGGGTTAGTTATTGATTAGATTTTATAGATTCCAATTCTGATTCTGATTCTTCCTATTGAATCAAGATATATACTATATACCAGCTTTGTAGAAAGCACTTGATAGCCAAACTTAAGTAAAAGTTCATCTTTTCACTATAAAATTACTTAAGTAAAATTCAAAGTCACCCATTCTAATATTTTGTGAAAGTATGAAGGTATCTGTTATTAATTGTACTTAAGTATCAAAGGTAGTTTCTGAATAAATGTACTTAAGTATTGAAAGTAAAAGTAGCTTGTTAAAAAGCCAGTCAGAACTTTCACTGACAGTTTATGTATTAATTACACGTACCTTTAATGTAGCAGTTAGTCAGATGCTAAAGGTCTTGAGATATCAGTCGGCAAGGTCCAACAGCCCGAGACAGTGTAGGAAAGCACTATACAGCACCCATGCAGAATATTATTCTAAGCTTATTGACAAACACAACCCCATTTCCTATTTTAAACATTAGCGAATTTAATCTCTAAAGATGTATCTAAAATGCCTTCCACTATTACTAATGATAACTTTACTGCCTTCTTTAGTGACAAAATCAACAACATTACACTCAAACTGTGCTCCATTGTTGACCTTTGAGTCCACCAAAAATATTACACATGCATCCTTTTAGTGAGTTTCTATCAATTGACACATTAGACCTTAAAAAATGGATAGTTAAGACTATGTCCGCCACCTGTTTGCTAGGTCCCATTTCAACTCAGCTGCTTAAAGATTCACTACAAATCTTTGTGGGACCTTTAGTGAACCTAATGAGCACTTCCCTGGCTTTACGTGTTGTATCTGACTCATTTAAAGTTGCAGTTGTTAGGCTGTTGCAATACAGCTGCAAGCTCAAGCTAACAATTTATTGGATAAGTTTCAGTCTGACTTTTGACAAGGACACAGCACTGAAATAGTACTGACTGTAGTTGTAAATTATATCATGATGTCATCTGATATAGGGAACATGACAGCTCTCGTTCTGTTAGATCTTAGTATTGCTTTTGACACTGTTGATCATCCTATTCGGGTAAATGAGGTCCAAACTGTCATGGGCCTTAGCAAAATTGTTCTTAGGTAGTTCACTTCTTATGTCACAAACCCTTATTATGTTCAAATGCTGAACAATCGAGCACCTTCATCCATGTCATCACTATATTGAGTACCACAGGAATCTGTGCTAGGCCCAGTACTCTTCTCCCTTTACGTGTTACCTCTAGGTGATATTATACATAAGTATCCATATGTGTACTTGGTGCCCAACTGGGCACCATCGGAGCAGGACTGATACCCAGAGTACCCACCCTCTTCAGATGGGGCCTTCGCCCAAGGAAAGCTTTAAGCCTGAAGAGAGCTGCTCCTACACCTGGAGCACAGAATGACTTCATAATGCTGTTTACACTCATTATCTCTATTTTCAGCTATGTATTCTGTAATGTTAGTATAAAAAAACCTCTGGGGGCTGGACAGTCAGTGATCTTGGGCCCCCAGAGGTTTTTTTCTCCACACTGCATAGTTTTTGGTTCCTTTCCTCCATTGTTGACCTCAATCATCAGCCTGCTGTTAATTCTGTATTATCTCTTATTTCTCTTTGTAAAGTACTTTGAGACAAGAGTTGTGAAAGGTGCTATATCAAAATAAATTGGAATTGAAATTTCGTATTGCCTTCTTTTCCAAATTATAAATTTTTGCACTACCTAAAATTAAAACAAAAAACATGAACTATAATAGAACTGAAATGAACTGAATATGGGCGGCACAGTGGCGTGGTGGCATCGCTTTGCACTTCCAGGCCTGGGGCTCAATTCCTGCCTTGGGTCTGCATACATGAAGTTTCCATGTTTGCATGTTCTCCCTGTGCTTGGTGGGTTTTCTCCGGGTTCTCCGGTTTCCTCCCACAGTCCAAAGACATGCAGGTTAGGATGATTGGTGTCTTCAAATTGCCCGTTGTGTGTGTGTCCCCTGCGGTGGGTTGGCTCCCTGCCTTGGGTGTCCCCTGCCCTGCACTCTGTGTCTCCTGAGATGAGCTCCAGGCTTCCTGTAACCCTTTACAAGATGAAGCGGTATAGGGAATGGATGGATGGATGGATGGAAATTATTTTCAATATGTAACTGCAAATTAATGCAAATGTTTAATTAAATACGGTTGGGTGTGTTTGTGTGCTTAATCTGCTCTGAGACTTTGACAGTCTGTGCTAATAAGCTTTGTATTTTATAGAAGACATGCACTGCTGTTTTTATGACTATTTTTTAAGAATATTGATTTGTTTTTATACAAAGGTTATGATGGTATTTCGTTTTGAATATGGGTTGTCTTATTTGATTTTGGTGTGGCAAATCAACTGGTTTGTTTTTGGTCTTAAGTAGTTTAGGGAATTTGTAGTGTTATAGTTCTTATGCATGGAAAGCTTTTGTTACATTGAATAATGTATATCTTATTCATATTTTTATCAATAATAAAACTCCATTACTCCTTCAGTGTGAGTTCTGTCTTTGTGTTTTGTCATTGTACAAAAACCTATCTGCATGCTTTAAATTAATCTCCTGATGAAATTCCCAGGTTGGTGTATTTGCTTTATAAAGTAAAAATAGTTTGTACCACACTTTGTTACACTTGTTTAATAATTAGCTTCACTTTGAATAAGGCTAGTAAAGAATAAAACAGCCAAAGATTGCTTTCCAACATTTAAACACTATGTAACTCAGTACACCTCTAAATCCGTGGATCCTGCTATCCCCCTAGGAATGATGTAATGAGAAAACTCTCTATATATTCATAACATCTTTGTATTTTAGTGCACAAAAGTAAAAGCAAATAAAAAAAACACATCTGAATGTGCATACCAAATAACATGACAACATCGTACACTGGTATTACTGAAAAATGCTGTTCAGAACAGCAGTATGTACATGGCTCACCCAAAACTGCAAATTCAAAGTCCTTCTGTGCTACAGCTTGTAGGTGGAAATTATTTGGCACATCTACATATGTTTGTTCTATTATAAACACAAATCTGTATGCTGCCGTTAAATGCAAATATACACTGTCTAAACCCCTAATAATTAATCAAAACTTTTAGCTAGCTTGCTATGCAATGTTAGCTTGCTGAGTGAAATATAGCATTCACTTCCTGAGGCAAAATAAAACAATTTTCATACATTCAAAGGAAACATTAAAATTAAAAAAAAAAAAAAAAAAAAAAAAAAAAAAAAAAAAAAAAAAAACACAACGGGAACACAACCGACTCCTACTTTTGTTATTCAGACTTCTCCAACAGTTAACTTCACAATGTACTCTAAACGTTAAGAATATTAAACATTGTGGCTGGTAGTTAAGCTGAAGTATTTATATAGATCAAATTACCCATGAGCACTGTGGTAGTTTTCAGGAGATGGCAGTCAAATCATCTGTGAGCTCTGGCATGGCCAATGAAATTTCAGGGGTGCCTACCGCCACCCCTTAAACCCGCCAGCGCATATAAGTGATTGAAATGGTTGTGTTGAAATCGATATGTAGAATAATAATTGAAATGTCTTATCAAATTCCCAGTTCTTGGAAATTTTGAACCAGTTCTAATTTGGAAGCAGTTGTCAATACCCTAATCACACTGCAGCTTTCTTCACACATCTGAAATGTGCCTTTTTCTGACAATTTCAAGAAACAGCAAACAGACTGGCAGAGACTGGGCTCAGAAAAATTTAGACAAAAGCCGCTAAACAATACAAATTGCCTAATTAAAGAATATGCACACAACAAACCAGGGGTAGGTATGTTATTAATAAGCAATTTAGATAATTGTAAGTACAGCATGATGAGCCGCTGTCTATGACAGGTAGGTAATTGACAATCCAACATTCTGAGCCACTTCTAAGAAACAAAAACACCTGGCCAAACCTCAAAAGCCTACTCGCATTAAATTAACATCCCAACATTTAATTACTTTAAATAGTCTGGATAAATTACCAATTATGTGTAAAAAAAAAAAAAAAAAAAAAAAAAACACAACAACATTTCTACAGGGACTGGCCATTCAACTCACTTTTGAGAAGCATTATTCATGAATTCACTAAACGAAATTCAAATTGCACATATTAAAAGCACAGCAATGTTAAAGTTGTCAAAGCATCCCGTTGTGTAGTATGAGTTTTTCAGCGTTTCTGTGCATTGCGAACACATTGGGCGAGCAGCGCTGTGTCTCTGTCAGAGCACAACTCTGGTCTGCAGGGGACTTTCTTCTTCAAGACTTCTGTTTGGTTATAAATCAAAGCAGTCTATTTCTAAAGAAAGAAAAAAAAAAAAAAAAAAAAAAAAAAAAATGAAAGAAATTCCAGGAAATTTGTTTTAGAAAACAGCAGCTGGACTAGCCAGACCACCAGGCCATGGGGCATTCAGAGGAGATGAGGTTCAATTTCTCCACTGATGTGTACTGCCTGGCCCCTGAGGCTGTCTGACCTGGGAGCGGATTGTTACTGCGAGTAAGTGGGAGGGTTGGTATCAGTTATCGAGGGCTCTCTGCTGAGGCTCACCTGTTTATCTCATGGCTCCAAAAGAGCTCTCCTGAGATGTATGACAACAAAGGATCCACGATGGGGAAACTGCCTCACTGGGTAGCTAATTACTGCAAAGCCGAATTTTTTTTCAGTGCTCGACTTCCATACCTATAGAGACAGTCTATACAAGTCAATACTCAGCAGACTCAGTCAATAAGTCTGGTGCTTGAAAAGAAACCCATATTAGTGCACTTAGACAGACTGACATTAATAAAATTTATCTGAGTTAACAGTCATAAATACTGACTTGAGTCTTTAAAGAAAATAGTAAAGAAAAAAAAAAAAAAACCCAGGAGACACAGGGCAGGGGACACCAAGGGCATGGTGCCAACCCACTGCAGGGTGCATGCACACACGCACACACACACGCACACTTTTGGAGACACCAATCAATCTATCCCACATGTCTTTAGGAGGAAACTGGAGAACCCACACCATGCACAGAAAGAACATGTAAACCACGCACACAGACCCAAGGTGGGGATCAAGCCCCAGGCCTGGAGGTGTGAGGCAACAGTGCTAATCACCATGCCACCCTTGCCGCCGCAAAAATTAGTTACCATTAAATTTGCAACAATTCAATCTTAACTATTAACACAAATCCACACACAATAAGCACTATAAAACACAATGACATTTTTAAATGCCTTTTTGCAAATACTAAATTTCAGTATATCTAGTAGTCATGACCTTAAATGTCAAAGGTCATGAAAGCAGTTTCCCTACGCACAGGAAATGGGCCCATTGGTATCTTACACCCCACACGCAATTTTCCAAAGCAACTGCATGTTAACACCGTTTTGAGCTATCAACTGTTCCAGTGTTCAACTGAAGGCGACAGCATTTGGCTCAGTCTCAGAGAAATCAGAAAGAAAGCAGGAGAGCACGTGAGTTTTTGTTTACCATTGAACACTGTTGGCAATCAGGAACACTTCAGTGTGTACTGAGACTAAGAATCCAGGCCCTGTGCTATTCATATCAGGCACGAAAAATACCCCTAGCTACACAAATTATGGGCTATACAAAAAAAAACTATCATGAATTAGAGATTAAATTAAAAGCCATTTAAATTCCCTCAGGAAATGCTAGCTCTGCTGTGTCCTGTAGTTTACATGCAGATAATTAATTGAAAACTGGCTCAGAGCTACTGTTCATTCTGTACATTGTTCTACTCAATAAATAAAAGAACAAGTTAGAGATAAATGCATTTTTCAAAAACAAACTCTTTTTTGCTATTAATACTTCAACATGAGGTGTCACAGGTAAGCGTGAAACTATTTCAAAAATGCATGAGCATTTTGATCCAAATAAATTTTATTTAATATATGCCATAGCTTCACTGAACTGACATAGTTGATTAGTGGTGTGTATCATTTATGTAGACCTCCCCCCATGTATATATAAAGTTACATTTAACCTACCATCTTGATTACAATTTGAACAGTTTTCAAAATATAATTTACAATCCTAGCTTTAACCTGTTGTTTAACATTGTTTTCAATTATTTTAACACATCCTGTTTCTCCTTGAAAGCTCACCTGCCAGATTCTGGTAACAGCAAATGCTCATGGGAATTTACTGTAGGTTCACAGCTTCTGCAATAGACAAAGGGAAATGTAAGAGGCAAATCATGTCTGAGATTGAGATTTCATACCTTATTTCTGCCTGTTGTCCTGAGCAACGCCAGCCCATTCTACTCCCAATACCCCAACAAGACGCTGAGGGAGAGCAGGGTAAGCATTAAGAACGTATGTATACAAATGTGGTTTTTATCCTAGTTTGTTTTCCTCCTGAGACTGCAGTTTTCCATCTTTCATGCTTCCAAATGCATGAAAGATTAAGTCATTCTCCTGCTTTAATACTGCTAATTGTGAATCAATATTAGTGGTAAACGGAGCAAAAGGACTTCAAACTATAATGACAATCAGCTGGAGCTGGGACTTAGCTGCCTCTGCCACAAGGTTTCAGAGCTGTGAATGAGTCTGACTTGTTTCTGAAATTATAATGCACAAATATAATATTTCAGCATACAAATTGACTCAAATCATGAATGGTGAAACTGAACAATTTGTAAAAGGTAGACCACAATTGAAGAGTGTGGTTCTACAAAAATAATCACCAACAGCTTGTTCCTTGTTAGCATCTAAACAAATTGCAGGGTTTGGTGTCTGCACTTACTGCTTAGGAACAGTTTTCTAACTTTGGGTTTATAAATAAGAAGACATGTTATGATGCATGATAGTTTATGAATATGAAGTTTCCAGTATTACTTGCATCTAATGTAGAAGATCTGCATTGTTTATCCATATAGTAAATATGCAGATATATCACAAAACACCTTTTTGTTTCTGAGGATCTGTGGGTATTTTCTCAGCTAAAAGTGTCTGCACCTCTTTTTTGTGCCACGTGTAATGTTACTTGTTAAATTGTAGCTCAGATGTCAGTTTTAATAAAATAAAAATAACATAAAATGACCAGCAAGTAAATCAGTTAAACAGCACTATCACTGCTGACCATTCTATCTTAACAAAAAACTAAAACTAGCTATTTGACTGTACACAATAGATTTTTGAGAGTTCACATTATTATTTGCATTTAGCTTATAGTTTATATTTTTTAATATATATTTATTAATATAATTGTAAAAAGTTACATTATTTATATTAATTCATTCATTTTCCATACTGCTTATCCTGTTAAGGGTCACGGGAAGCCTGAGGCACCAACCCACCACAGGGCACTCACACACACTCTCTCTCTCTCTCTCTCTCTCTCTCTCT
>JABJVR010005931.1:0-12990 GCA_025773905.1 Chitala chitala | reverse complement strand
CCCCCCCCCCCCCCCCCCCCCCCCCCCCCCCCCCCCCCCCCCCCCCCCCCCCCCCCCCCCCCCCCCCCCCCCACCTGGATTCACAAACACTCACACTAGCCAATGCAGTTAGCTCCATGTCCCAGAAATACCACATTCAACACTAACACAAGCGCACACAGAAGGGACTCACTGTGGCAGCACCATTCACTTGGACAGACTTGCTGGCTGTGGCAGGTGTGACAGTCTGCCTGTCCACTGGGGGCAGTGTCTCCTTCTGTCTCACCTCCTGCACCTTCAGCTCGCTGCAGAGGAAAAGCCAGCACTTCAAAAGGTAGCGAATGCAACAGGACAAAAGAGAAGTTTACATGATGGGAGAGGAGCTTACTCAGGGGACTGTGGCAAAGGTGGGGCTTGGAAACTCAGGGGGGGGCTGGAGACTGTTGTCTCGGGAGGTTCTTTGGGAATCCCTGAAGGAACAGTGTTGGTGCTGACATCAATGTTCAGGTTCTGGAGCAGGAGACAAAAGGAACAGTCATGTCCCATTGCCAACTCAAACACTGATTGGCCACCAACAGCACAGTCTCACACACTCACAGAGATCCATCAAATGCTCTCTAGTTAATGATAATATTTAGGAAGCAACATGGACCTAAAACATACATATTCTGTCTTTTTGAACAAGGGTGTCACGTTGAAACACATGCACAGCAGCTGAACGCTGACGCGATCCATTCAAAACCTGCAAGTGAACCCCGTTCACAACACGAGCAACTATACTTCTGACGTGTTCCCACTAACATGCCATACCAAACATGCGTGATGCACAACAGCTGATTAGAGGTGAATAAGGTGTGCAGCTCCAGCGTGCTCATCAATCTCAGTCACCAAAGCGCAGGCGTCCAGTACTAAGGCTAAATAAACACATGTGGGCCGCTCTTCTCCAAACTGCTCTCTTGAACAAGTGCTGATCCTGCTGCGTCACCTGGGTGCAGAGCTGCGCACCAACCTTTTCCTTGGTGGGCCCCAACACCAGACTGGACAGCCTGCCCTCCAGGGTCTCCTCCTCGGCCTTGAGGTGGCCCGCGGCGCCGGGCAGGGGCGGGAAGCTGGACAGGCCCAGCTCAAAGCTCGGAGACGGCGGCTTCTGAGGCGGAGGCGGGGGCGACAGCGTCGGCGTTCTCTGAGCGGACACAAGCGAGAGCGTCACGTGGAGAGGCGAACCGTCACAGCAAGTCGCGCACAGACAACCTCGATGTACACGAAGCCCTGTGGTAACTGGACAAGCAGGGGTGAAGAGATCAAGGCGCAAAGGGTGGGAACGCAACCGTCAGAGGTTATAGGTCAATAGGCACATGGCCTGGTAACACACACAGTAGGCAGAAAACCCAGACACCCCTGGGGCCTGGCTAGCACAGCTCACACCTGGACTACAGGACGGTTGGAAGGGGAGACCCCCCCCCCCCCACTACTCCAGGTCATTATAATGAGTCCAGACAATGCTCATAACAGTCAGAGTCAACAGCCCTTACCTGTATTCTAATATTACATTTAGTTACAGTCACGATACATACATATAAAAAAAAAAGTCATTCCGGACAGTTCAACTAAAACTAAACATTTGACGGGTTTCAAAAGGACACTAAACACAATACTCACTGTATACTTGTCTTCTCTTTTTTTCCTGTAACCATAAATGTTTTTCCTTCAAGAAAGACAGACAGATACATGTTTGAAACCATTCCAGCACCTTCACAAGGTATAACAGCACCCGAATGAGCCCTTAGAAAAAAAAGCGTTGAGTGATCACCACGCAGATTAACGAGCACCACACCTTGTGCTGTGTAATTTACAAAAAAACAAAAGCTGACACAGAGGACATTTACGGGGGCCCTCGTTTTTAACCAGCACAACGGTCAGTGTTAACAATGCTGATGTAATCACGGTGTCCTTGATACTGCCATTCTGGTACAGTGGTTTCAGCAGACACTGAAACATTGCCATGCTGACTTGTCTCAACCCCATTCTTCTAAAATCCAGCCAATGACCTGCATTACCAGACCACTGTAGTGTCATGGTGTTAACAGATCAGTGAAAGCGTTTTCAAAACATGCAAAAATTACATAAGCTAGCTGACCCTGCTGAGCAGTAATACTGCCCAAGCGTCTCCTACCTGCCCCGACCAAGTCCCATGCCGAGCCCCAGGGGGTATTCTGCGGTGACGGGTTCCGCCCGGCCCGTACCGAGGTCCCGCCGCGGGTACCCGATCCCGGGCTGTAGCCGCGTGCGGCCCTGAACCGGCGACCGGGCAGACGGGGCTCGTATGCCGTTCAGCATGTGTTCGCCAGGGAAGCCGAAGAGGGCGGGGCTTTCCAGTAGCCCCGTGCCGCGATCCACACCCCCCAGCGTCGCCCGCGAATGCGGCTTGCTGTGGGTTCTGCTGACACATGGGACACACTCGGTCACGACAGAGCTCCAAACACAGTGCCCTTGCTGCTGAGCGTTGGCCATGCAGCAAAATAAAGAGCTGCTTTAGAACATCTGAGTAGACCTTCAGCTCCACCACCAGGAACGTGGAGGAATAACGAAAAGGGAAAAAAATAAACGTACGAGATGAAAACATCTGCTTTCCCCACCTGTTTCTTGGAGAGTACTGTCTGACAGTCAGGGGAGATGCAGCAGGCTTGAAGGTGTGAGATGTTGTAAACCCATTGATGAATCCAGTATTATGAAACGGTGTGACCTACAACATACACAAAAACCTGCTGCCAAGGGATGATTCCAGCTGTTACACTTTATCACCAGCCAGGGTGTGAACCTGCACAGCTGTCACCACAAAAGACTGGCCTAGCAGAAGACCATTGTGACACAAGCCCCCCCCACACACACACAAACACACCTCTGAAGAGTTACCCATCAGCCCTACACCTGCTCCACCCACATCACCACCACCACCTGCCCCCTAAGAAGCCGAGCTCAGTGAAAACAGGCACAGTGGAATGGGTACAGGTTTGTGACCCACCAGCGTGGGGTCTATGAAGCCGGCTGTGTGGGCTCCGGGCCAGGGCGCCATCAGGCTATACAGCGGGAAGTGCTGCGGGGGTCCATAGACCGCAGGTACGTAAAAGGAGGTGCAGCGCTGAGGCACGTATGGGTTCACCTCCGCAGGCCGGTAGCCGTTCTTTGCCACAAACGTGTTGATGGCGATCGCCTTTGCTTTCATTCGTGCCTGGCGGAGTTACAAGAACGTAACAGCCGCATCATCGCACGTACGTAGGCATGTACGTAAACGTATGTAATAACGACGATAACTGTTATAGGAATCGTAGCGATGTTAAGTCCAAAACATTTACCTTAATAGGTTTTCCTTGAAACGTTTTTACTTCTTCTCGAAGGTAACGATACGCCTACGCAAAAACAAAGAGATCCAACGAGGCTTGAAATTTAACGCAAAGTGTGGCATCGTACAGAAAATACACGCGTGATGCCTGGAGCGATCGGCGTCATCGGCACTGACCTGTTGGGCGTCGGCTTCCGACTCAAAGGTGATGAACCAGTTGTCATTGTAGGCAAACTCACAGTTGATGAATTTCGGCAAGTTCTCTCCCCTGAAGAGAGCTTCAACCTCCTGTCAAAAAGGCAAGTACCTTTTAACAAAGCCAGTTAAAAGGGCCTTAATTGCTCTCTGACCCTCCTGAACTTGTTTAAAAGCACACTTGAAATGCTGAAAGAAAGCAATTCCCTGGTCAACATGAAAATTCAAGTTCAGGCGCTGAAGGATGACTGCAGAGATGCTTAATTACAGCTTAGTGTGTGCAAGAAAAGGCAGTTAATGACAACAGCGCAAGAATCGCGTCTCCGGGGACTTCACTCAGGACACCGGAGCTTTGGGGAGTTCAGAGGGATCGTGTTGCTCACTGCAAGGGCAGAATTCAGAATGAGCAGAGAACAAAACGTGAAACTGCATGCAGGGGGGACGCTTAGGAGGACAGGCAGACGAGGAAGGACAGCACCGACGCAGAACTCATGAGAGGGGGCGGCGTAGCCACACCCTGCACACCTCATCCTAAATTTAAAAACAGTCACTGAGGATGTACTGCAAGATACAATGTATCAAAAGAGGATAAACTGCAGTAAAAGATACGAACACCAAGGCCTGGAGGCGTCAGCTGACACTCCTACAGGCAAGCCTGCAAATCACGCCTTTCCGAGTGAGCCCATTGAAAACACGCAAAAGCAATAAACATTGTCTCTGTGTATAGCCCTGTGTAGTGAGAAAAAAAAAAAATTAATAAGATGGGCACTTTTATCTGTCAGAAGCTGAGTTGCCTGAGTACCACTCTACTTACGAACATCCGACTGGTGAACATTCATAGATAGGAACAAAGGCCGCTGCAAGTTCAATTTTTGTTTAGAGAAAGGAACTGGAGAGCAACAGCTAAAAATTTTTTACGCGCACGGCTCTCCAGTCGGGTACGGCGTTTGGCCGCTATGTACGCTGGGCAGCACCGCAGCATCGCCATCTTATCCCCCCCCCCAAACAGCTTGCGGACCGTAAACACGTAGATCAGAGTGCTCTAAGATTTATTGTGAATTATCCATTGCATCGTGTATCCGTCATGGTTAGTGAAAAGCGTCAGGCTAGTGATGTTAGTGGTAATGCTAAAAAGCGACAAGCCATCTCAATGGAAACAAAGGTGGCAATAATTATAATTACTACAATTCATTAACATTTTATGCTTTTTTTGTTCTTTTTAATTGTGCTTTTAAGATAAGACAAACATATACTAAAGTTGTATTAAAACATAACTAACACGCTGTAGGAATTTTTTGTAGTGTTACCATGAAACCAAACTCACCAAACTTACTGCCCCTTTTAGGAAGACGGCAGTTTATTCCGTATGGGCTACGCACCAGGTGTTCTTTTTTTCCTTGCTGTTGACTGAAGAGTATTAAAGTCCCCATTTTCTACGTTAATTTTCCCCTCAAAACCCCTACAGTAGGACCACACGTAAAGTGTTTATGCAAATTACAAACATACGAACATTTCACCTTACGAACGGCTTCTCGGAACGTAACTTGTTCGTAAGTTGAGGAGCGTTTGTACTCAGAGCCGCCCCGCCACACATTCCTTGTGGGAGGAAAGCGGAACAGCTGGAGGAAACCCATACAGGTAAAGAACAAGCCAACTTCACACATGCACACACAGCGAAGGCTGGAATCTAGACAACACTGAAGGCGTGAGGCAAAACGCTACCTGCAGAGACGCCGTGCCTCTTTTATCATCTATTAGCAAGAATACCATGAAGTCACTATCGTGACGGAGCAAGAGAAGCACGTAACCTTAAAGGCCCCCGCTTGACTGTGGTTTACAAAACCGGCAAAAACTGGTTCTGATAGCACAGCAATAGATATGTATTACAGGTTTCCAATTACAGCCATTTGCGACGGGTGAAAATTAATTTTGTTGAGCAAATATGGAAACCGACGGTACTTTATTCGGTGCATAACGCGAGAAGGAATACATGAAAATAAACGTAACCTGGGCATTGTGTAATGGTTGAAGCGACTTACTTGGACGCTATTTGGAGAAAGATCATTGGAAGAGTTCGTTGGGCATATACAGTTCAAGGTTAAGCAGTATGGTAAAAATTGGAGGCAAGATTGAAATCACAAAGCATGGATTAGGCTTTTGTTGATAGGGTTTGTAAATGTAATTATGTAAATCCTGTATGTTGACGTATTACCAGCACATTTTAAACATTAATATTTCACCAACACAATGTTATATAGGAGAAAGTGCGAGTGGTATGTATATAAGGGCCACAGATGCTTCACAAGGGGAACAAGGAAGCTTGTGAACTGCTCAAAATTTAAGGAGGAACTGTACATTCTGCAATATAGCTGTTTTGACATACTTGTAAATAAATGACTCGGGTTGCACCCAAACACAATACACCAGCGCTGCATTTTGACCTGGGGGGTGACTGAATGAGGTTCCGTTCTCTTACATTTATCTATTTACAACAGAGAGGGACAGAGCATCCCTTAAAAACTCCTCATCCAGCAATGAAGAGCCATGCGACTTCCATTACACAGAGACACGCTGACACGCACGGAGGGGCTCACCTCAGTGGGCGTAGACTCCGGGACCTCTCTGAGGATGACGATGCAGCGGTTCTGGTTCGGCCGAACCCGCTCGCCTTTCTCGTCCACTTGCACCAAAGGCAGAGCTGCACGTGCCCAACACAGACAAGGTGCGAAAGTCAGACATCCCACCAATCGACACTTCTTAATTTCCATTTTCCATTTAGCGAAAGCAAACTAAAACCTGCTTATGCAACAGAAAAGTGACCTAAAAACCAACCACCGTCTACTGCAAAACACGCCTTTTCATTTCTGAAAGCAGCGAAGCAGGAAAACTAAACCGAGCGCATGGCACTTACACCTCAGAACTTCGACGATTAAGTCTGTGTCGGCGCTGAGCTTCTTCACCTGGTCCAGGTTTGCAACCGTCATGATTGGCATATACTGGTCACTGTCCATCTGAGAGATGAGGTACATGTCGCTGGCCAGGTTCTCACTGCCGTGAGCAGGAGGCAAACGGACAGAATTACTTTGAGCTCTCCCCATGTGCCACCCACTGCTAAATTCTTCAGCGTTTAAATAAAGCATGCATTTAGAGGACACCTCCCACAGACAGTAGTGAGGACCAATGAGGAAGCCACCATGGCCCATTCCAGCGAGACACAATGGAGCTATGTGGACACGACCCTAGTATTACAGCCTTGTAAATATACAGCCGGTTCCCTGGAGGAAAGTCAAAGGATGACGCATAAACGCTATAGCTACATTTGCCTTGTGAAGCACAGGTTGCAAAGGGTTAAATTACACTGCCAAACAGGACGGAAGAACTGAGCAGAAGCTGAAAAGCCACAGTGTATCTCAGCAGCACGGTATGGTAACCAGCCATCTCCAGCCGCTCACACAGGGGCCTAGTCCCCTTCACACAGCTCTAAACACTTTACCAGTTACAAGACATCCACAACAGTGCTTTTAAACAAGGCCATCTTTTGCTGACGTCTGATCACTGGAGCAGCCCAATAATTAAGCAAATACAGAATTATTACACATCCGACATTTGTTTTCGAACTACATTTATAGTTTTGGATGATGGCCTGGAGCCTGTCCCAGACAACACAGGGCAGGAGGCAGGGTGCATGCTGGATGGGATGCCAGTTCGGAGTCTACCCTAGGCAGGATAGGACATAAGGCAGGGCACCTGCCAACCAATCACAGGGCACACCTGCTAAGAGCAATTTTCAGTTCCCAAACCACCCAACCTACAAGTCTTTGGACTGTGGGAGACAAACCAATGCCAACACAGGGGAACAAGCAATCATGCGTGCAAACACGCCATGAGCACAGATACAAAATTACAGAACTGAGCTGCATGACGCTGTTTTGTACAGGACGACACACCATGGCGATGTAAAGACAACTCTCATCGCCACGAATATTAATCTACAACTGAAAAGCTTGTTTTATTTTGAAAGGCTGTTGGATTAGACAAGGAAATTGTTCCCACTATTTACATGGAAAGGGACTGCTCAGATACAACAATTCTGGCCAAAAGAATTTCTGTGCCCATCCAGAAACAGAAATCAATGTCCCAGAAGGACTAACCAGGACTAAAGTGCAGGAGGACTAAATGCAGCTTGTTTGCACCCCACTGATCAAAACTGAAACAAACACTAACTGTACACCTTCTGACTTCAGAACTCCCTTCCTTTGTTAGTTCTGCAGTGACTGTACAGCTCCCAAAACACTATAAGCACAGTGGAATTCTTGCTTCAATGTTGGCAGCAACATCTGTAATATTTAACACTTTGAAACAAAGCTTAGTTTGACTCTTGCATTTTTAGATAAGTCATTAAACACTGAAAATGTCCAGTTACAAGCGCATGAGCTGAGAGCAACCCAATTCTACATACACTAAGGATCCAAATTTCAGGAGGCACTTTTAACAAACAGCCCATCAAAATCAGTCGGCGATTAACCGATCAGATTACAATCATGCATATGAAAAAAAACTTGTTCAAAAAGTCTATTCGCTGCCAATGCCGCTTTTAATCTTCACTGCCTACTGTAACCCTTTCATTCGGCTTTTGCAACAGGCAACTATTTAGTCTTTGCTCCTACAAATAATTTATACATTTACTGTGTCACTGGACCGGAGAATGCCTGAAGGCACTAATGTCTCTGGCACACACAAATAGCGTTTCACCAAATCTGCCAGTCCTGGGAATAGCAGCCCACTTACTTTCCAGCACTGTAACGGATACATGTCCAGAAGTGCGAGACATTCAAATAATTACGAACTTCTCCCTTCACCTCATCTACCCAAAAAAGGGTAGGTGACCCCCAGCAGAAAAGCCACGGAATTTTGGTCAGGTTCACTGTCATTGGCAGCGACCACAACAGCCGCCTCCCGTCAATAACGTTGGACACAGTTTGCTGTTCACTATGGATGGAACAGTTGGCTGCCTTTCACCATCAGAGCCCGTGAATGTTTACTGCTAATGTGGTATTGGAGAGATGTAACACTGGTGAACTTAAAACCGCACAGCACAGTTTACACAGTACAATATGGTTATGTCAGTCAAATATTGTACCATACAGAACTCTTTTTAGCAGCCTGCTTCATTTTTCCATTAGATTTTTACATAAGAGGGCTTGTTGAAGTTACAGACTGTGGGTTATTTGGTAACTCTTTATCAAGTGACGTCTTGTATGGTCAATGACTAAAACCAGCCCTGTGTACAACTCAGACTCTGCATATCAAAAATTATTAAACCGCTGCTCCAAGTATCTACCGTTAAGCTTATTTGCTGTTGGTTAATTTTAAGCCATTTGCTTTGGTCTAACGATTCGTTATTGAGAATTACCCAATTAACCGATGACACGCCTACCATACAGAATAACTACACACAAGAGAAATCGGACAGGTAAAACCTTTTGTTTTAGGTGTTCTGGTTGAAGACTGATTTTAATGATGTCTGCACCAATGACTGCATTAACAGCCTTTCAGCTACCATGGAACAAATCAGTCACAAAACCTGGCAGGTAGTCAATAACTTATAGCACAGAAAACATTTGCGTTACATTTTTTCCAAAAGCTCTATTTCAGTAACAAGGTTTAGTCACACGCATCATTTCATGGGCAAACATTTGTATTTATGACAAGTTCTGTTCCACATTTTTCCAGCCAATAACACTCAGGCAAATAGTCACTGTCTACATCCCCTTTAAGAGCTGTAATCTAAACTAGTTATGATCTGAAATGTTTTATATATATAAAATCCAAGGACAAGTAAGCAAAATGCAAAGGTCACATCAATAAAGCAGTGTTTATTTTTCCATTTGCATCATCAGCATCTGATGTTAAAAGTAAGAAATAAACCACATTAAGAACTAGGGAATAAATCTATGGCTCTGCCTTTGCATATAACCAGTAAAAGCCAGGATGTTTCAAATCCATGTGAAATAAGTGTTACATTACTCTCCCAGGGCATGCTGGGAGTGGAGGCAGGGAGGCCACTTGCCGGGACAAGCAGAACTCCAGGGTTTTCTTTAGCTGCTCCCACAGGTCCTCCTGACGGGCCTCCTGGTGCGGATCGTTACCACCTAACAAGAACATTCAGAAACAACATTTGAAAGGAGGCCACTGAAGGGGCCAAGGGCAGACGGAACAGAGCGTGAGGTCGCCATGACGCCACGTTCACCTGACTCCCGTCACCCCAGTAGCTGGAGGAGGACTACCCTAATAGGACATCAGAATCAATTAATCAACTCCGCACACTGGTCAACTGACTCCACAGACACCTTTCACTGAAATTAGCCAACTCTTCTGGCACATTTACATTTAGCCATGGCAACGGTAAGCCTGCCGTTATTATACAAATTTACTCCATCGGAAACACTCCAGTAGTTGGTTTTCATAAAAACTAGCAACTGTTGTATCTGCAGGTGGCACATGCCAACCATTGGCCTTACCCATCAAGCTTGGATCGCTCACAGGCTGAAATTCAGGGTAAACAGTGTCCTGGCACTCGGAGGCAGGGTCCACGATGCTGTGGAGGGGCAGCTCTTTTTGGCCAGGAGACACAGGCTGCTCACAGTTGCACCCATCTTCTCCCATGTCATACACTGTTAACAAGTAATGCTGCTAAGCGTACAACGAACATACTCAAAAACATCTACAAAAAACTGCCAGCAGGCAACCAAATTGCAGGGGGATCCCACACAAACGTGAACGCAAGATACTAAGCATTGACGACAAGAAGGCTGCAGACTCACACCACTGTAAAGGGTTACTGACTGCAGAGCATCATACTGAAAGCACAGCTCAATTAGGAACCTGATGTTGAAATTCAAAAATGGCCCTGGTGCAAGAATGAAATTGATCAATTACTTCAACACTTACGTACAGAGCTAACTGGATTCAGTTAGAAGGAGTCATACAGAATTCCAATTTTTTCATTAGGCCTTCAAGTACAAGCCTTTTGCCTGTGCAGCCGCTGACTCCCTACCTGAGGGGCAGGGGTCGGCCACTCTGTTGGGGGCCTGCTCCCACGTCTTCAGAGTGTCACCATCTGCAGGCCTGGAGGTGTCCAAGTTCAGCACGTGACCAGCCCACACTTTTGCATTTGGGTTCAGATCAGAAACCTTGGTGCATTCCTGTAACAAACACACTAAGCAGTTATAATGGCCAACCCAAGTTCATAAATCACATGTTAAAATGGCTCCACTACAAGTTGAAATATCTCAACTGCAAAGATGTTCGGTGTAACTCAGGTATGTCTTACATGGGACTGAATCTTTACTATATCACCATCGATGTGTAAAAGTCAACACTGCCTTAAATGGAGGAAGCTATAAAACTGTAGGTAAAGCCTTTCTCAAACAGACACTGGAGGATTAGAAATCCCAAATTAAATGACTCAAAGTTAGGTCACATGATCAGCGGCCAGTTGAAGGTCAGAATAAATGTGGCAAACTAAGAAACAAAGCATTTCAGGTGATTTTTTTTTTTTTAAACATTCCACAAAGACCACTGGTTGAAATAATTAAAACTCTAACATTCTAGGTAGAGTTTAATATTAGCTGCACCTGTGCCTAGAACAGCCCATATGGCCGCCAACAACAACAACATCATCATCATCATCATCACTGGGGGGTGCGGCTTCCTGGGAAGGATATGTTTACTCAAAGGACCGCCATCTGGTGGTCACAGAGCGTACAACTTGCTATCTGAAGACAGTTTAGTCTTACCAGACCTCTGCGTTTCAAGACTGCTGGTTCAACACAGAACCCCCAGCCTCATTAATTCTACTGCTCATCTGACAGAGGACCCTTGCCAGAAAAGAGATCTGCTCAGTTGGCTTCACCCCAAGATCAGCACCCAGGTCCAATTCAGAAGCTACTCACAATCCCTGTAACAAGCCCACACCCATGATCCTTGCGTCTGTCTGTTTGTTTTGAGCTGAACATCTATACCATGCAGGTGTGTGTATGTATACATGCCAGCATGTGGTACAGGGCACAGATCTATGCTGCACTGGTGTCAGGGTGCTCACCGAGGGCTCTAAACGGCCATCCTCTGCCATCTTCCTTAAACAGCAAGTGCAGATATGCATCTGGGCTGCCACAGATGCATAAACTGATCCACCCAAGTCCAATGATGTGCCCCTGTCCACTCATTTTTTCACTTCTCTTCAGGTCCAGACGATATCAACCGTTAACACGACGTCGCCAGTTCTTGTGCGTGTGATTCACTGCAGTTTGAGCACGCACAGTTTAACCATGTGGGTACCATTCTGCCTTACTCCTTTAAGTCATTTGGCACAGACTGCTCTTACTTCATTTGCATCTGAAAACCCAGTAAGAACTTGTTTTAATTCTGCATTTTTGTACCTCTGCATTTTTGTGGTCAAGGGTATTTTCTAATTATTTTCTAAGTATTTTCCAAACTAGCATTCTGTACTGTGCTAATGGTCCAAAATGCCATTTGACTTAAGACCTGATAATTTAGGTAGAGTAACTGTTGAACATTTTTCATTTAAAGGAGAAAAAAAAAAAAAAAGCTAAAAACTATTACTTGAGTTACTTGAATAACTAAATAAAAAAGCCTCAATTTGCTTGCTCAAAAGCTTTGAGCCCAAAGATACACGCCAATATAACAGAACACAACAGTCGAAATGCCAGACCAAAAAAAAAAAAAACCCCCAAGTATGAGGTCATTTTCAACAGAAAATGAAGTGCGCATTGCAGCATACACAAAAGTGTAAAGAGCAACATCTACACTGCAACAACTAAAAAGCCAAACTTTTAGCATATACAGGAGCCAAGCCATCCACAGCAAAGCAATAAGCCCTCTTATGACAAAACTGTTGTTTTTGGCATACATATGCAAAGAAGTTTTTGTAAGTCGGTGCTGATAACATTTACACCCAACAAGTGACTACCAAAAAAAAAAAAAAAATCAATTTGAGATGGGAGCGCACAGCATATGGTTCTCAGCAAACAACATTTCTTACACAAAAATATTAGAAAATGGCAAATTTGGATGGGACTACAGTCGCTGAGATTCTCTAGTAATAATTCTCACTTTCTCAGCTAATGTTAATCTCTGAATATGATTTAACGTCTTATAAGTAACTTTTCAGCTGTCACTTATTGAGAACCAATAACAAAGAATAACTTTAGCAGCGCTGTTTAATGTGTGTTGCACTATAATAAGTGTAGGAGCAACATGGTCATATATGGGAAAACAAGGCAAAGATTCAGAAACTAATATGAAAGATATTAAAATACAAAAGAACTGAAACATCAGTATAGGCGGCACGGTGGCGTGGTGGTTAGCGCCTCCAGACCTGAGGTTCAATTCCCGCTTTGGGTCTGTGTGCGTGGAGTTTGCATGTTCTCCCTGTGCTTGGTGGGTTTTCTCCG
>JABJVR010005930.1:0-12991 GCA_025773905.1 Chitala chitala | reverse complement strand
CCGGGTAACCACATGCAGGAGGAGAGAGTTTAGAGAGGGGTTAGCAAATAATACAAACTCTAGCAGCCCCATAGCAATTCTGTATACAAAATAAATTTGTTGATTGCTGGCTATGGCAGATAGCTTTGGTGGTATCAGATCCTTCCATGTCATTTGCAGCTCTTGATTCTTGATGCATCCCATGTTTAACCATGACAAATTTTGCATGACAAATGACAAAGGAGTAATTAGGAATGGATTAGTCAATTTTTCTAAAGCAAACAAACTGGGCAACGATCGTTAAGCATGCAAAATTTAGTTTCCTATATTGGATCCCTCTAGGGCTGTGCACCAGGGTGAGGGAGCTGAAGTTTCAGTTTTAAGCCAACGTTAGCCAAGTAAGGCGGGAAGTGCTCTGTGTGGTCCTTGCTGCAAAGTTTCATTTGTTTCTACTTTTTGGGACAAAAATGGCACACATGTAAGCGACAGCTTCCAGAGAATCCCAGAGGGAACCTTTAAATAAGCACTTTGGCAGAGTTTGTTGTTTATTTATATGCTTCAATGTTGTGAGATGCAGATGATGCTTTTTAGGTCAGCACTCTTGTGGTGCCTGTAAAACTTCCCTGGGAGGGGGTGGGGCACGTCAGCCATGTTGCCATAATGTAGGAAACCCCAACCTGGCCCTGTAGCTTACTGCCCTGTGCCAATCAGTGGGGCATGCTGTACGTCGCTGTGTCATTGTAGTTGCACTGTATTGACATGCTTCCGGTTGTAGACGTCGCCGATCTCTGGTGGGCTGTCTCTTATCCCTCCTTGTGTCCCTACTGGGTACATATTCACAACACCATTTACACCTTCAAATCCCTCATTTGCACCAGGGATGGGGGTTCATTTACCATGTGCACTTCCAAAAATTGCTCAGCTGTTTCATCATACGACCACAGCATAGTACAAATGTTTATACACCGTATGTTACTAAAAACTGCCATGTGTTTCGATAAATTTAAATATTTTCTAAAGGTCTTAATGAAAAATGTTTTATTTAATCCAATACATATTTGCAATAGGCAAGTTCCTGCAAATTTAACTACTTGTGATTCAAGTGACCAGGACTTATATTGTTTCACTAATATTACCCTGCATTCTTAACTGCTG
Organism: Chitala chitala; assembly: GCA_025773905.1. Lineage (NCBI taxonomy): Eukaryota > Metazoa > Chordata > Actinopteri > Osteoglossiformes > Notopteridae > Chitala > Chitala chitala. Next base: position 11,857 of record JABJVR010005930.1, on the reverse strand, counting down.
GTGTCATATTTAAGGTATTTTTATATGTGCCTCATAAAAATTGTTAGAGAGTACCATATTTAGTAATTTTTAATTTTTAATGTTGGAAGTAAACAACAGTTAAGATTAATTTGATATGCAGATAAGTAAACTACTATTCGTTGTGTATAATTCATAGCAATCTGTTAAACACACCTTATAATCTCTCTTTAAAACTTCTATTTGCTTATGAGCATTATTCTGTTTACTCCATAAAGTTTTCTGATATTCATTTAAGACAAGTAAAATGACGATACTTGCTGGACAGGTAAAATTTCTGTTTATATAAGGAAAAATTGCAGGAATCTCAAATTATTTCCAGATTTTCCATATATAAGGTGAATTATTTAATAAATTACTGTCGTTTTATGTTATTAACAAACTAATACTTCTCAGTCTATCTGAACAGATACTAAAGAAACAGTTTGGGAACAATCAAGTTTCGCAGATACGAAAACGACCTTGATCTGACAAAACTATGTAATTTGCAATTAAAGGTCGACTCTGGACACGCTTCACTTTTGGGGGCACTCAGGATTAGCCCGACTTTGTTTGCAGCGGCTTGCAGTCTTCGGGCGGCTCGCCATACGCCGATTCCCTTATCTGCCTCGCGTCGTGACAGCGTCACCATGGAAACGGCGTTCACAGCCCAGCCTTGTTCCATAAACGGTTTAATAATGATAAGGGGCTGCCGTTGTCCCTCTCAGTGTTATGAGGGAGCCTTAAGCACTGAGACGGATTCGTGTGCCATTGCCACAACAAGGCAGCTGTATCGGTCATGCATGGCATCAGTGAGGAAGAGGAGTCATGACTGATAAGGGATAATGCTGTCCGTCACACAAACCAGCGCTTCAGTTTCTCTCAAATAAAATATCAATTAAGCTGTTTTTTAAAATCTGTGTTCATTATTCAAATTTTTAATCTATTAATTTTTGTTCAGGCCCAAGAGTAGGACACGGACTGAGAAAAGTATGGGTCTGGTTTGATGTTTCAGTGTTTCTCTCTGAGTGACTGAAGGACCTTTATATTGGCTCAGAGTGTGGCGAACAGGATCAATGCGCTGCCTTATTGGCTGCAGGTTTGGGAAGAGCACAGGGACTCATGAACTAATGAAACTAAACTAAACAGAAAAACAAGATCCAGCCCAAAGTACAATCCTGTCAGGGGAGAGACAAGAAAGAAAATCTCAGAAATATCTCTGCTGACATTACACTGACGGGAGGCTTTATTTCCACCCAGATTAATTATTATTATTCTGCAAGATGTATGGCCAAAAATAAAGATCAAGAACATTAGGAATGCCATGCTTTGCTGCTGTTTCACTGAAGTAAAAACTGAATGGATGAAGGACTAAACATTTTTAGGAAAAAATAACAATAGAAATAATAAATTTCAGCATCTTGCTTGTCATCAACAAATAATATCTGTCCCAGCAGAATTTTGTAGGATGGATATTAATATAAAAAGGTTTTCTCTGAAGAGTTATACGTCTCTTCTTCCTAAATGAGCTGTAATATTTTTATGACTCTACTGAATATAAAATCTCAATAAATCTAACACTCTTGGTATTTGGTTATGAGAAAATTACAAGAGCATTAAAATAATGTCCAATAAAGCTGGTTATGTTTCAAAAGGGACACTTTTCCTATTAGACTGTAAAGAATCCATATCAATGTCATGTGATGGAACACCTACAGATGGAACTTTAATTTACGAGAAGCACTACAAACATTTAAAATAATCACAAGCCATCTGCTCTAATGTTGTTGTTGCACTATAGAAATTCTGCAACAGTAAACTTTTAGGAAGATGAAAAAAAATTATTCTGTGCTCAAATGACATGAGTCAACGTTTAGGCAATTGTACAGTTTAACATTTTTTTCAGGAAAATAAAACATGAAAACATTCATAAAGTTTGATAAAGGACGAAAAGCTCAGTCAGATTTCTTCACTGCCATTCATGTCAATATTATTTCATAATTATTTTTGTCAGCTAGTTTAACCACAGAAGAGGTCTGGTTTACTTAGTTACAGGTTGATTTTGGATCACATAAATCTACAGTAAAGGTGAAATGTAAGTTTGTGACAATATCTAAAAGCCTTAAACTATTTTGTGGAAGTGCCCACCCTGCCATTTTCAGCAATGCAGATCTGTACAAGACAAGGGACACCTCTTCAATGGACTACTAGTCCTATAACAAGTTTCATACTTATAAAAGGCAATCTGGTATTTAGGAGAAGGTAATATCAAAAATATTTGAGTTTTGGTTTGCATATCAATAATGTACTATTGATTGGTTAAAAAAAGACCCAAACCTGATTAATAATTTCTGGTGAGCTCAGAGACAGAACTAAACATGGGCTCTGCAGGGAGAGGCATTTTCAGTGTTTTTCTCCTTGTGTTTTCCCACTCAGCAGAGAAGCTATGGTTCATTTCTCTAGCCAGATCTCCTGGGATCATTGTTCAGGGTCAGCAGCAGTCATTGAGGGAGAACATTGCTGTTTGGTTCCTCTGACACCCTTAGGAGAAGGTAAGAGTCTAACATGTCTGTCAATGGGCTTGCATATTCCCAAAAGGTATGTGAGTCATGTAGACTCTGAGACTGCTGATTAGTAAGAAATTTTACTTCTCCTTGGACTGCTTCCTCCAAAGCAGTCGGGACTACAATGGCAGAGCATCTTTTCCTCCAGCCCAGCACAGCACCCTGCCAGTCTTCAGACAGTTGTGACCTGCCGAGAATAATTCCACAAGCACATTTGTGTGTCTGAAAACAGTTTTGTGGTGAAGCGGGAAGAGGCAGCCAGGCAGGAAGAGAGAAGTGTTAATGCCAGTTCTATGGGAGGGGAGAGAGTGGGGGTGACAAACTCAGAACAGCATGATAACATTTCACTGAAAGTCTAGCTTTAGAAACCATATGTCTCCAAATCAACGAGGTGCAGTACAGTGATATCTGAATTTATATTTGTAACAAAGAAAAACCCAATTTTCATTTTTTATTCGTTCTAGAAATTGTTTTAAAATTCTGGTTTATTATGCCCTGTGATTGGTTGGGTCCCTGTCAGGTTGGCCTTGGATGGATGGTTTATTACTGTTCTCCATTTACTTATTTCAGTACTATACCTCTGCATCCTGCTCAACTAATACTGTACCTGTATGTTGTTTCTAACACAGCATGTTCAGTCTTTATAAACTGATCCGTGTCGGTTGCAGGCAAAATTGTTCATTTATAAAAGAAGTGTTTTATTTTATTTTATGTGATGTAAAAAGAACAAAGTCCATCACTTTGACCTTTTACTGCAGCCACTGGAATTGAGCAGCAAGTTTCATTTTGGTTGGAGATGGAGTTGTTGGTGCTCAGTGGAGAGTAACATTTTTGTGAAAGTGCTGTTTTTCCACAGGGGGGAGAATAATGATCGCTAGCCTTTTTCTGTCTCACCCTTTACTTGTATGGACTGAGAGAACCAGAGAGTCATGTCCCAGGGTGAGGAACTACTCACAAAAAAGCCCAGCAGGGTTAGGGCAGTCTGAGTCACTGGCACTTCCAAAGCTCCTGGTAAGGGGTGTAGGGTATTAACAGATCCTGTGCACACTTATTTTTTAGAGGGTGATAAGGACTTCCCTTTTTCCTGTCAGTTACATCACCTCTCAGTTGAGAACTGTGAATCATTATAGCAGAGATCAGTGAGGTTGCAGGCCATAGCAGCGCTGTTCCCTCTTCTGCACATTGTGGCATCTCCACAGCTATGCAGACCTCTGCACGGCACTACATCTTCACTGGTGTGCAGATCTCTGCATGGAACTACATCTCCACAGCTGTGCAGATCTCTGCATGGAAGTACATCTACACCATGGTGCAGACCTCTGCATGGCACTACATCTTCACAGCAATGCAGATCTGTACATGGCACTACATCTATGCGGTAGTGCAGCCCACTGCATTGTCTTCATATCCCTAGTCCACCACATCTCAACAGCCAGGAATCGATAAAGTGGCTGGCTCACAGCAGCTTAAAAAGTCAGCAGAACACTCAGGCAGCGAGCCCCGAACATGGTCTGAACACGTTCCTCTCCATTGGGTTTCCAATATGCCCACCAGGTCAGTTTTTGCTCACTTATTGCCACCCACTACCTCTTCTACAGACCCCTCTGAATTTCTACCCACCTGTTTCAGGTTAGTCAAACAGAAGGCTGGCACTGAACTGAATGTGTGCCTTGATTTTATTCCATTTCCCATCATGATCCACAAGATGTGATCTCCCAGGTGATTTTTTTAATGCAGAGACAGTTTTATTAGCTTATTTTTTACATGTAGACTCCAGGTCAGCCTTGTAAACAAACTTAACCTTGATTGTATCTCTCCCTTTGCAAAGGTTCACTGAGTGGTCCACGGTGTTCTTTCCACTTCCTTGTTTATGCTGAACAGCATAAACAGTGTCTGAATGCTTGTGCATGAGTGAGTTCCTATTGTGTACTGTTCTCCATCTGAAGTATAAAACACAGTCATCCATCATAGTCTGATCAAGACAGTTTGATCCCTTTGCCTTTTGCATGTCATTTTAGAAATGTCATCTTAAAAATATGTCCAAATTCAGTGACAAGCTGATCTTTAAGATTCAAATCTTTTCATTTTTTAATTGTTTGCATCACCTTTGCGTGACCTAATAAACAACAATGGATATCATTGTATTCCACGCAAAAATTAAACATTAAGGGGAAATTGTATCTGTACAGCATATTTCAATAAATATTATGCATCGATACGTTACATCTGCTTCAGAGTCATGGCTTTTACGAGAAATAACCTGTGACAGTGGATCTGGCTTGAAAACATCGCACAGAAAATTCTGGAACACGAAGCTTTATACTTTCAAAGCAGCCTCATGATCTCATTCGGTATCCATCCAGGGCAGCATTTTTTTGGCCTTTATTTAATTTTTTTTCTGCAGCCCTGTGTGTGTGTGTGTGTGTTTCTGTGTGTGAGCGAGAGAGAGAGAGACAAAGAGGAAGACAGAACTTTAAACATGGTTTGACCACCAAGCGTCATGTATAACACTGTATAACACATGGCAATCATTCAAAATGTGTGTGCTGCAAGGTATAACATTTGTAAGTCATCAAAGCAACTGCTGTATCTTTCAATGTGCAGTCTTTTCAGCATGTATTATTTAGGTAATGAAAGGGTACGCAAGAGGCAAGGCCCTCGGTTCCCTTAGTTGAAGATACCTTGTCTTGATATCAAGCCTTTTATGGTACCATGCAGTATTACTTTACTTTTGATAGCTGAAAACCATCCATCCATTCTCTATACTGCTTATCTAATTCAGGGTTATGGGAAGCCTGGAGCCCATCCCAGGGGACACCCAGGGCAGGGTGCCAACCCACCACAGGGCACACACATGCACTCAAACTAAATTTGGAGACACCAATCAACCTAACCTGCATGTCTGTGGACAGAAACCAGAGAACACCCACCAAGCAGAGGGAGAACATGCAAACTCCACGCACACAGACCCAAGGTGGGAATCGAACCGCAGGCGCAAGGTGATGGTGCTAACCACCATAGCAGAAAGTCCTAGATATCACACCAATATAGTTGCTTGCATGAGTCTGTATATAGTTTTTCATACTATAATATATATATGTAAGTGTATCTCACACATAAACTCCTGTACCAATAAAATTTTCAGTGAATATGTACGGAATCACATACTATGCTGAGAAAACGCAGAAAAACACTGAGGAAAAACGCTCATGAAATGTATACAGTTTAAATCATTTTTGTATGAAACCAAAAGTTATCCAGATAAGTACATTTCCTTGTTTCAAGAGCGATCAACTAAGTCTTATTTGTAGAAGAAGGTTGTGTCATTCCCGCTAATATGACCCGGTCGGTCAGACAATTATACTAAGCTTTGCTCTGGGGCTCAGAGCGTGCGGCATTTCCAGTGATGTGGTTAGGAATTCTGTTTCCAGGGCAACTGGAGTGTAAAATACATTTTCATCGGCATCTTTCTGCTGTGCTTCTTGTTTCAAGGACTTAACGACACAATAATGAAAGTAAATACGTTTTAATTACAGGAGCTGAAATTTGGATATATTTATATCATTTTAGTCCTACTTTAAATGTAAATGCCTCCATATACATTTACTTCTGGTACAATGTTTTGTTTTTTCAAATTACGCACCATCCTCGTTTTGATAAGGGATACTGATATTTAAACACTTAAGTCGTTTACAATAAAATTTTAAACACGCAACAATCAAGCTCCTGACATGTTAGTCATAATGATGTGCGTGTTTTAAGGTTAAGCAACTGTGAAGAAAATAAAACTAAACGCAACTCAAGACGTGTTGCCGAATATACGGTTATTGCGCACAACATTTAAAGTATGATTTAAACTGTTTCTCGGGATTTTACTTAGCAAACAGTCTAAAAATGAACAACAGTTTATTGTCAGAAATCATTTCGCAGTTTGGTCTCATGGTAATGTTACCCATAGTCGAAATGCCAATCGCTGTTTTTCCCCAAACACAAAGAAGCAGGCATCGATACAGCAACTGTTAAAAAACCTTCAAGTACTTAAAAAATCTAAAATCAAAATTAGATATCTAAATCTATTTTAAATCTTATTCTAAACAAAGTGTCACATAATGTGACATGCTTTCCTTCGCTTTTGACCATCTGGGCACCATAAAGTCTGCAAGCGGCTTAGAAAAACGTGCTTCGTTCATTGTCAATTTTTACATGTGTACAAGCTTTTGTACCTTAAGTGAAGGTCCTGGTCAGCTATTGTCATATGGAAAAGCCATTTGCGTTCGATGTCCCCGTGCGCGTGCGCGCAGCACTGACTAGCAGCTGTCCAAGTGCTGAAATGAATCAACGAAGCCAAGCGCGCGTTTCTCATTCCAGCGGTGGATATTCTCTATAAATATGCACCGATTCTACTGCTAAAGTCAAAACAACTGGAATATTGTAAATATATTGTTTCTGCATGCAAGTATATTTAGTTCACAATAATAACGTGTGTCCTGTTGTCATTCCACCTCCTGGGGATATTTTTAACCTGCGCTTAAATAGGTATTTTTGACATAATGTTTCAACATTTCACCATTAAAGCCAGTCTATTTCATTTTATTGTACTTTGAGAGCTCCAGTAAGCTTTCTTATTATCTACAAAAAACGGGATGCGTTCTGCGTTTTCTTTGCCACGGCTGGAAACGTCTAACTGTGCTTTGGTTAGACGAGAAGATATGTTGCCTCCTGGACCTCACGTTTGATCTGTATACATGGAAGAAAAAAGAAAAGTGTGAAAGCAACAACAAGAAAGGAAGAGGAATGAATCGTTCTTTTGTCAAACTCCTAACAGCCTTATTTGCTTGCGTTTTAGAAACCAAGAACTTCAGGTACGTGGAAGTAAATGCGTGTAAACTATGCCAATGTGTCTGATTAGAATTAGGTATTTTTTCTAATATTCTCTACACGTTACGTACTCGAACTATAACGCACTTGGGAAATCAAACCGCAAATAAAGTTGTCTGTGAAATCGGTACAATTTACAGGTAAACATGTTGATCGTTTTTATAGACTTTTTTCTTAGCATTTCCTTCACATACTTTGAAATGGATAAACCTTCGATTTTACTAGTAACCTCGTAATGAAGTACTTTTCGGGCCTTTTCTCTTCGGAAAAGATGAGTCTCAGAAAATTACTTTGGTAAATAGATATATATCATGAAAATTAAATACGTTTAAATTGTGTAGGTTTTCATTTCAATATATCCTGAACGAATTTAGAAACGGTATCACACCTGTACACATGATTTAACGGTAGCTTTTGAAAATTTATGAAAGTTAATAATGAATAAAACGTTAATTTATAAAAAATATTATGTACACTTTTTTGATTTTACTGAGCTTTAGTATAGAATAGTATAGAAATAGTATAGAAAACCTTCATAATATATAATGTCGGTCTTGAGGAATGTTTAGATACTAAAAAACTATTACAAATGGTGTGTTTGACGATGACTCAGTTCAAAGTCTGGTTAATCTTTCGGGAATTTTATTGTGTAGGTTTTAAAGAAAGAAAGAGCAAGACTCAAAATAAAGCATTACATGTAGGGCCAGATAAACACTTCAAACAAAACTGCAAATACCATAATGGCAATACTGAAGTAGCAAATCACACGTGTGCATGAATGCGTGCATATACCGTTCTGTCAGATTTTTACTGAGATCCATTTGCTTTTGTCTTCTTTCAGCATAGCAGGTGCAAAAGAGTATGACCCCAGATTATCGGGAAGAGGACCCTCAACCATGTCTCCGTCCGATTTTTTGGACAAACTGATGGGGAGAACCTCGGGTTATGATGCTCGGATACGGCCAAACTTCAAAGGTATATTCAACATTATCTGTGTTAACTGATAATGAATGAGTTTGAATTTAGCATATTGTAAGTGAAGTGAATTATTCATGGAATGGAAATATAATCGGAACGCTGCTTGTTGAAATTTCTGGACAGGTTCGACTGTCATTTCTGAATAAATTAATTGTGTGATTACCTAGATTAAAAAAATAATTTGTGGATTAAATGTATCAGGTAAACAGTAAAATCCAAAAACAGACTGTGGGATTGAATTAATTTAGTGCTAAAATTCTACACATATGTATACACAGAAAACCCTTAAGCATAATAATTGTCATATGACATAAACAAGGACAGTGAATCAGAACATTTCTAATGGGATCAGAAATTAATACATGTTATCAGCAATGTGTGAAAAGCAGGCATTGTATAGAATGAAGTACTATTCAGGCTTGGCACTGGATAGAATGTCTAGAAAATGTGTGAAATATTAACCGTTTCATACTTTGATGTCCCATTTTCAACATTCTGTAGATTTTCCAGGCATTCTATACAATGACTAACTTCACACATTGATGGTAACATACATAAAATATAAATATGGATGGATAGATGGACAGATGGATGGATAGACAGACCGATAGATAGAAGAACTAAGGAACAGGTGGGACAGATTTAAGAATGTGATTAGTAACAAATACCATCACCTGATGTTCTCCCTCCAATGCCAGACTATGTATTTTACACAAACAGAAGATTAAAGGTTTTAACCAAAAACCTACAGTTACTCTGTGGTCATTGTTTGCCTTCTCATTTTGCTTTTACCTCTAGTTATTCCCCTGCATAGACTATAGGTTCAGTAAGTAAGATGGGAAATATCACTCATGGAAAAACTTTGTAACAGCATTGGAAGGAGCAAATGCCCAATTCCGTGATAAAACCTGAAGATGAGAATCACCACGCTAAGCATTCTGAGAGACTTGCTCTCTTACATCCTGGTGTACACAAAATGTTTTACAACATAGTTTTGCTTTCTCTGCAATTCCCCACTTCTGCTTCATTACAAATTAAGAAAAATATTAATGCTTGCAACATTCATCCATTTTTTAGTATTCTGTTTATTCAGTCAAGCGACCTGCGGATGCGCGTCTTGACAAACAATGAGGAAAACCACTTAGCTCAAGTCTGTGCATATGGGCACAAAACACAACACCTTTAAAAGGTCAAAGCGTGTTCTGTTTTGGTAGGTACAGGAGCGCCATTTAAAAAGAAAGTGAGTAGTACACCAAGGGGACCAGGCAAAAGAGGACTTACTATCCCAATTAAAATGCAAGCCTTATCTGGCCATTCCATATGCTGCTTTGGAATTAAATGTCAGCATGCTAGCCTTTTGCATTTTCCAAAACTTAACTCTGTTGTTTGTTTGTTTAGAAACCATAATCTTAGTAATTCCAGGGAAGCTGCCAGATAGTCCTGCTGGAGCTAAACTGACATTGAAAGAGCCACTTTTTATTTATTTGTTTGGTTACAATCTATACCACCATTTCAAATACAGAATACAACCGAACTAAATGTAACAAATATTTATTTCTGTTCAACTTGTCAGGGGATGTAGTATATTCAGTAATATTTAATTGGCAGTGATGGGAAGGAAAAGGGAGCACAGTGGCACTATACTGTTACCTCACACCTCCAGGGTTGGGGGTTCAAAATCTGCTACTGCCCAACTGCGTGTGTGGAATTTGTGTTTTCTCCCCATGTTTTAGGAACTTCCAAGCATGTGCAACACACACGTTATTCCATAACAAGCTTATCTTTTCAAAACTACATAGTCAAAGAAAATTCTCACCTTTTTGATTTCTTTAGGTTCCTTCACCAGCTGTTTTCTCGTGACAGAAGCAAGCACACGTTTATGATGTGAAAGTGTCTGGTGGCGTGAATATTTTGTCCCACTGCTGTGACTAATTTGAAGGCATCGCTAAAAAAGACATTCTATAATGAACTTGCATGGGTTCTTCATTTTAAATTTTACTGAATTAAAATTTCTCAGTTTAAAATTTTGTAACTTTATTTTATAAAATCATTGACTGCAGGTGTCCTAAATTCTCTATTAAAATCATTAACGAACTAGAAACCCTTAACAAGCCAGATCTTAATTTGAGAATAATAAAATGTTCTTTTTAATGAACAGCCTGTTCTACTTCCCCACAATGCTGTGCTTTAAAAATACAGTTTATTATTTATGCTGCAAGATTCTTAATAGGCCGCAGACATTCACAAGCAGAAACCAATAAGTAACTGAATAGTGAGCAAAGACTTAATATGTAGAAGAGGATGCTCTGAATTCCACCTGTCTGTCATCTGCCAGTCCACCTGTCCATCAGTATGTGCAAAGACAAACTAACATGACAATTATCTCTGTTCTGTGATCTCTTTTCCTCTCTACAGTTAGAAATTGAACCTTTCTGAATTACAAATTGCTGTTCTTAAAACCATACATTTGACAATTGCACCAAACTATGTTTAAATGACAAATTGCAGATTACAGATTATAATTACATATTATATATTATATCCAGCAGCCTGAAGCAACAGAAAGCGGTGCCCGAAGGCTGTCTCGGGGGCAGAAGAGTGCCTAAAATGTTTTTGCTGTTAGCCCTGGATCCTTTTGTTACTTATTAAAATTTCAAATAATGTATATAAATTTGGGAAAATGAGAAACAAGAGTGTTGAATTGTGATGACAAGACAAACCGAATCTGGTCTGACACCCTACAGCAAATGTCCTTTCAGTCATTTACCTTAATTCTGTTATGTACATACCTAAACACACAACTTAAAATATTAATGAATAAACACTATTAACACCACAGCAGGAAAGGTGGAAAAATACAGCAGAAACTCCATAAATTAGCACAAGAACCACAACACAACAATACTGATGGAGAACGTGCTCTTATTTTAAATGGATAATATTTGCACTGAAAAACTAATCCGCTTTGCTGTTCAGCACCCATGACTTCATTAGCATTTCATTCCACAGGTCCTCCAGTGAACGTTACGTGCAACATCTTCATCAACAGTTTTGGCTCCGTGACAGAGACCACCATGGTGAGTTTGGCAGGTCCTTAGTGGAGCTGAGAAGCATGTGTCTGTGTGTGTGCGTGTGTTTGTTTGTGTGTATGTGTGTGTATTAGTGTTACTTGTTGTCCAAGCTGAAGTTCTCTGTACTGCGTAAAAATAAAATAAGTATGAAGTGTTTAAAATACTTTATGTATCCAATATAGATTTTTTGTATGTATATTAAAGAACATTTGTTTATTTATTTTTTTATGATATCATACGGACTGCTTATTTTCATACAAGTGCATGTTTTGCACAAAAAGGTGTGTGTGTGGGCGGCACGGTGGCGTGGTGGTTAGCACTGTCGCCGCGTACCTCCAGGCCTGGGGTTCAATTCCCACCTTGGGTCTG
>JABJVR010005929.1:0-12991 GCA_025773905.1 Chitala chitala | reverse complement strand
TGTGTGTGTGTGTGTGTGTGTGTGTGTGTGTGTGTGTGTGTGTGTGTGTGTGTGTGTGTGTGTGTGTGTGTGAATAATTTTTCATTTACAAATTCATTTACAAAGTCTCAAATTGTTAGTCTCCAATTAGATGAGACTTGTGCCCGAAGGGCCGTGCCCCCTCTGGACCAATCGTGAGGCTCCACGTCACGAGCAGCGCCGACTGTAGCGCTCGGCTCGGTTCGCGCAGCGTTGGCTTCTGCAGCTCGCGATGCAGCACTTTATTGCCGTTACAGTCGCGAGGCAGTGGGCCTTAAGGAAGAAGGCGCTGTGTGTGTGTTATCGGCAAGCTGCAGCCATGTCCACACTGCTCATTACCCAGCCCAAGTATGCGTGGCTCAGAGAACTGGGTCTAAAGGAGGAAAATGACGGCGTCTACAATGGCACTTGGGGAGGCAAAGGAGAGGTGAGCAAAGACAAGGCGACGGACCAAGTTTCTAAATATAAACTGAGAGATGTCTGCAGAAATTTTGTACCATGTTTGTCTTGTAGCTAACGCTGATATTTCATATCTTCTACTTTCATTACGTAACAAATGATTAATGACTAAAAACAAAGCAGCGCAAAAATATTGAATAGATATCAGATTTCGATTATGCGTTTGTATGTATTTTGCGTTGCGAATTGGCTGCTTGACTTCGAGCTCGGTGGCACTTTTAAAGTAATGGACGCGTTTCTGACAGGACAGTAGTCAATTTAAGGTCATTAGCGTTGTATTAGTACAGAACAGTGTTAAATATATTTTTTTATTTTGCACGAAACTGCATGCAAATGTCATGTAGTTATTCACGGTTGATTGCCTGAAGTGGCCCAGAACAAAAATGTCACTCAGGCGGAACATTGCGCCCTTGGCGGCCTGGTTTATATTTGATCGCGAAGCCAGTGTTCAGACAGGCTGACGATTTAACTCCATCAGATATTCCCTCACTGAGTATTTTAGTGTGGCTGTTTAATTTTTCTGTGTTGTCACTCAAGTATTACCTGATGTGCACAAGTAAAGATGAAATGGACATGTACAGTAGAGCCCAGAACAAGTCATTTAATCCATGTTTGCATCAGTGTTTTCATGTGAATTTTTTCTGTAATTACACCACAATTTTTTTTGAAAAGGTTTGCTTCCTGGAAAGTTTTTGCCGATTGTGCTAGGCACCTGGCGAAGAAGCACAAATATAGTTTTCGTTTGGCTGCATCACAGCAGATCTTTGAGAAATATTCAGTTATCTGTTAACTGACAATAACGTATTTAATCCCGTTAATCTATCTCGTATGCTATGAAAGTTCAACAGAATTAAGTATTTAGCTCCTGATTTTTGTTTGTATTTAATGTCTGGTCCGTCATGTTCCAGTATCTGCAAGCATTGACGGATTCTAATTGCCCTGATATTGCTTTTTTATTGTTACAATGTCCTGATGAAACCTTTGAACATGTTTGATTTCCCGGGAAGAAGTCCAAGTGTGAGTGGGGGAAATTAATCTTGAGTGACATGTTGCAGTGCATTGCTTTGAATGCTTGAAGAAGTTTCAGATGGTAGACAATGTACTTTGGAGGTCAGTAATTGCCAAGAAAATTGTCAACAACATCCTTGAAGGCTTTCCAAGCAATCCTTTCTGGCCCAAATAACAGATCTTGTGAATAATAACGTCTGATCTGAAAACCAAAAAAAATGCCTTCTTGAATCTTGGCGTCTGTTATTCTTGGGAACATCTGTCTCAGATAATGACAGTCTTCCCCTTCTATGTTCATTGCTTTTATTAAACATTTCCAAAATAAAGTTGATTTTTTTTTTTTATGATTGAACAGTTACAAACAAAAGCGTATTTAAGCCCCCTTTTCTTTGCAATATAATTGGTTAAAATTTTCTGTTCTCAGGTCGTGACTTCTTACTGCCCAGCCAACAATGAGCCAATTGCAAGAGTACGCCAGGTAATCTCAACAGTTCCTTCAGTAGTGACTGCAGTTTTGTAAGTCTAAGGAAGACTGCTGTACCCGTGAGAATGTATAACAAACTTGAACAGGGAAAGTAACTGAACCAAACATATTAATTGGTGAAAGGATTGATTATTTTTTTCTGCTCCTCCCTTTGCTGAAAAGGCAAGCATGGCAGAATATGAAGAGACTGTGCAGAAGGCCAAGGAGGCCTGGAACATCTGGGCAGATGTAAGCAAGTCCACCTTATTTCCTCTAGTGTGCTTCCATGACAACAGACCCATTAAAAACCTTCTTGGTTTCAATTTCAGTTAGTTTTCTTTTGAAAATCTAGATTCCAGCTCCTAAGCGAGGAGAGATTGTGAGGCAAATCGGAGATGCATTGAGGAAAAAGATTAAAGTCCTTGGAAGTTTGGTAAGGTATTCACCATGGGGATCTTTACAAATGGAAAAATACCAGCTAAATGCAGTTTTTTTTTTTGTGTGTGTGTACAGAATTTTTAGTTTTTGTAATTTTTGTCTTGTGATTCCAGGTTCAGCGTTAATAATCATCCTTTGTCAAATACAGATGATGTTCGTAGTGTGTGTTGCCTGATTAAAATTTTAGATTTTTCTAAGGTGTCCCTGGAGATGGGGAAGATCTATGTGGAGGGTGTTGGAGAGGTGCAGGAATACGTGGATGTGTGCGACTACGCAGTTGGCCTGTCTCGGATGATCGGTGGACCTGTTCTGCCCTCTGAAAGTGCGCCTCCTGTCTGGGGAAACAGTATTGTAGTTTTGTTTTTGAATGACAGTGTCATAATTTCACTTCCTGTTTCATCCTTACTGGTTCTGATTCCTTGGTACCTCGCCTCTTTCCAGGACCGGGCCACGCTCTGATCGAGCAGTGGAACCCGGTTGGGCTTGTGGGTATCATCACGGCCTTTAACTTCCCTGTGGCGGTTTACGGATGGAACAACGCCATCGCACTCATCTGCGGCAACGTCTGTCTCTGGTGATCAAAGACTCCACCCATTTTCCAAATGGATGTCTTTCACAAATGCCATCTGTGTTCCTTAGTAATCTAGATTTCACATTGAATTAGCATGTCATTTTTGTGTAATATTAGCATTAAGTCATCTTTTTAAACAAGTTCTTTCTTGTACTTTGTTAGGAAAGGGGCGCCTACAACTCCTCTGACCAGTGTCGCAGTAACGAAGTAAGTCGTGAATTTCTTCTGTATTGATGAACTTTTATTGTGGATACACAAAGGCTGCATGTACATTAAACAAAATCCTTCACAAATAACAGCTGAAGGTGGCACTAGTGTGAAGTATACTCATCCTCTGGAACGCAGCTAAATCCAAATGCCGCTGTGGCTAACATTGTCATTGGTTTGCTCACACATTAGTTTGGCCTAATTTTTTTCCCAATCAGGATTCAGTTGATCCAACCGAGTTATGGAAAGCCTGTAGTATTTATAAAGGTCTGTACAGGATGCAGTCCCAGCCCACTACAGTCTAAGGTGACTAAGGTGCCCAGGATCTTATTTGTGACACATTGAGTTCAGTACCAGATTTTTAATGTTCTGGTTTTGGCGAAGGGTGTGTTTTCACTTGTTGGAAACTGCAGTGACAGCACTAAAGGTGACATTTTGGCCAAACAGAGGCCTTCCTGACATTCTGATCCCATTGTCTCCTCTTCTACAGGATTGTGGCTGAGGTCTTGGAACAGAACAACCTCCCGGGTGCCATCTGTTCTATGACATGTGGGGGCGCTGATATTGGGTGGGAATTTTCACATTTTCATCTTTTAATAAGCAGCGTGTGTTTGTGCCTGTACACTGCTAGCATGCTGCTGTAGCACCGGGCTCTGGTGGTGATGTCCGTTTTAAGAAGATGACCGACTTGTTACAGGACTTTTTTTGTTGCTTAGTGAAGCAGACTCTTCTTCTGTTTTTTTGTTTTCCAGTTCTGTGTCACATGTACAGCAGAAATGCTACTTCCTGTCACCTGTTTCTTGTGGCCTGGTAGCTGTATATATTAACAGAATTTTCATTTGCTTTGGATGAAATTGTAACCAAAGCAAGGTGGTGGTGATGGAAGGCTGTGGGATGAAACTATCAGGTTTAGTGAAACCTTGGATTTCCAGTCCTTGCAGGCATAATGTAAACTCTGACCTCTTGCTCATAGTCCCACTGTTGGTTACTAATTCAGCTGCGGTGCTGTAGAATCCACGTAACAGAGGGCTTTGTTGGACTATGGTCTGGTGTCACGTGGCCTGTGGTCTGATCACTGTAGCCTTTGCCCACAGCACAGCTCTGGCGAAAGATGAGCGCGTCGACCTGGTCTCCTTCACTGGAAGCACGCATGTGGGCAAGATGGTGTCCCTGATGGTTCAGGAGCGGTTTGGTGAGATGTGCTCAGGGGTGTCTGTGCCCATGTGCCCAAGCTGCAGGTGTTTACCCGTTGCCTGTGCCATTTTATTAACTTATTTTGCCTTCTCTTTTTTTAGGCCGCCAGTTATTGGAGTTGGGTGGGAACAATGCCATTATAGGTAAGATGTTGGTTCTTATTCTGTCTTGTGCTGTTTTATTTACAAATGACATTTATTGAGACTTGTTTTACCATAAATTTCTTCAATATTATAGCCAGTAGTTACTACTTTCCACCCGGACCTATCAGTTTTAATAACAAATTTAATTTAAAAAATGATTTTAAAGGGCTTTTATTTGCACAGAAGACACGGATGTAATGTAACCTAACATATGGCATTATCACGTGTGAATGCTTGTATCTGAGTTATTGTACTTATCTTCCCAGTCTTTGACGATGCAGACCTCAGCCTCGTGGTGCCGTCTGCTGTCTTCGCTGCCGTGGGAACCGCTGGACAGCGCTGTACCACCACCAGGAGGCTGGTGAGGTCGCGGACCACCCTTTAGTCTGCTGTGTGTGGCGGGCTGCTGTCTGTTCCTCTGTCGAGCAGGGAGGTGAAACCATGGTTATGCGCCTACAGTTCTTTGCCGTGCTTTTCCCAGATGCTACACGAGAGTGTTCACGATGACGTCGTGGCGAGAATAGCCAAGGCGTACAAGCAGATCCGCATCGGGGACCCCTGGGACCGTGAGTTCACCTTGTGCTTTGCTGAACTTCGGAGAATGGGCTCGTGGCAGCCTGTCAGCATGGAGTTTGTAGTGTTAATTGCATTGCTGCTAATCATTAATGTCGTGGCATGTAGTACATGCTGTTTTGTCGTATAATGACGGGGATTGGAACCGTTTTAATTTAACAAGCGTGTCTCAAAATGCCTCGTAACTTCTGACTTCCAGTTTGCTTTCTGTTTACTTCTTAGACCGAACATTTAATGGGTTTTAATAAAATATAAAGTAACACCAGCAGCTAATTCGATTTAACAGTACTACTGCCAACCACTCTCCCTCTTGTATTGCATTCCTGATGCCAAATATTGCTATGCCCTTTAAATTAGTTTTGCTACAATACGCTGCATGCTTTTGAATTGAACTTCAGTTTAAAACAACCTAAAACTTCACAATCTTCACTTGAAAATGAACACCATGCCTGCAGTATTGCAAAGAACCACCCTAGCCAATCACATCACTGTGACATGGTTGAGGACAGTCTGGTGTGCTTTGGTCTTGCTCCTAAACAAGACCAGTCTGATATGGTACAGTACAGGTAACATTGCAGTGCAAAAGCACACAAGCATGGCATGGCATGGCACAGCATGGCAAAATTGTGCTGCTAGAAAGGTGTCATTAACCGAGGCTTCACTGGGTGGGACATGTCAGTGTTTGTTAGTCTTGTGCGTTTTGCCAACAGCGAACACCCTGTATGGACCACTCCACACCAAGCAGGCGGTGGAACACTACAAATCTGCCTTAGAGAAGGCCAAGCAACAGGGCGGGACCATCGTGTGTGGTGGGAAGGTATGTGCGTGTGTGTGTGTGGAAATACAGACTCCTTGAATGTGGCAGAGGAGACAAATTTCTTGTAGCATTTTAATAACATCTGAGGCTGTTACAGTTTCCCACATTTCCCCAAAAGTCGGCACATGTAAGCAGCCTTCTCTGAAAGTAAGCCCAGTGTGAGACCCTGAGTGACATGGTCTGTTTTACCAACAGGTGATGGATCGCCCTGGCAACTACGTGGAGCCCACTATCATCACTGGCCTGGCCCATGATGCCCCCATAGTGCAAACTGAGACCTTTGTGCCCATCCTTTATGTGCTGAAGTTCAAGGTTGGCATTCATTCCTCTGTTTGCCTGTGGGTGTAGACATTCCATTACACGGTTTTTTAAACAAACGTCGGAGAGTGATCGGGTAGCGGAATTAAATTGAGGACACTTCTGTTCACATGACAACCGCAGACAGAGGAAGAGGCCTTCACTTGGAACAACGAGGTGAAGCAGGGTCTGTCCAGCAGCATCTTCACCAAGGATATGGGCCGTGTGTTCCGCTGGCTCGGGTGAGCGCCGTTTCCATCACACTAGGAGAGTGACACGCATAACCGATGTAACTTTTTAACGTATGTCGCACCATCAAGTAAGGAGGTTGTGTGGTGACAACTTGGGATCCTTGGGGACAGATGAAAAGCCAAGCCTCTAGGTTCCCTGACGTTCTGTTTGGACTCGCAGGCCCAAAGGTTCCGACTGCGGCATCGTGAATGTGAACATTCCGACCAGTGGGGCTGAGATTGGCGGGGCTTTTGGTGAGCAGCGCTACTTGCATGTCGCAGTTATCCAGGTGCCATCCAGTGACGAAACATCACCCGCTTTTCCTGTCACACTATGTAGGGGGAGAGAAACACACTGGAGGAGGGCGTGAGTCAGGGAGTGACTCCTGGAAGCAGTATATGAGGAGATCCACCTGGTGAGTCTCCACCCCCCACCACCACTGTCCTGGCCCTTAGGCCTCCCCAACCACCTGGGCTGGCAGACATTTTTCATACCTTCACAGCCCATCAGTAGCCACTGCCTTGCTCACATACTAACTACTTCCTGTTCCTGTTGTATATCTTAACAACCGGTTGCTGTCTTGTATGCTGTACGGCCATATAGATTTTTGTGAGGAAGCTGTTTTAATGGGCTTGATTGTTGGTTTTATGGATTTAGTCCAAAAAGTGAGAATATGAATAGAACAAGAGAGACCCTAATTATATATTTTTTATTTTTCTTATAGCACCATCAACTACAGCAAAGACCTTCCCCTGGCACAAGGAATCAAGTTTGAGTGAAGCTGGACTGTCTGTGAACCACGCGGCCCTAACGAGAGAGGCATTTCACACAACCCACCATTCACTACTCAGCAACAATCAGTATTGTAGCTTTATTACTGAACAAATCTTTTCAAAAAGGCTTTAACTGTCAATGACACTAATTTGAAAATTACTTTTACGACTGTACATCAATGCTTTTGATTATTTCTATACGAGTTTGTTTTGCCACAGATGGCACAGATGAGGTAAAAATGAGCTACCCAGCTATTGTGTGTGACATTTTCTAGCAGTCCTATGTAAACTGAAGCCTTTGTTTCCAGGTGTTTTGTACAAATATACAGAATCCTTTTTTGTTTTTGATAATTCCCTTACTGAAAATAAACTCTATGGTGAAAATGTGATTTCACCTGTATGTGGAAACTTTGCAAGCTGTGGTTAACTGTTTGTGTAAGTCAGTTTTGAATAACATGTAGTGTATAAAATGCTTTAGAAGCTAAGATGTAGTAATGTGTTACAGGTGGTGTGACAGACACCATTTCTTCTCACATACCATTTTGAACAGAAAATCATACAATGATGCCAAATTGACAAAAGTGGACAGTAAGGCCACAAACTTTTCCAATAATTGCTCAACTTGGAAATTGAGTCTTTGTGATGCTGACAAAATAGGAATCGGAAAAGACAAAGATGCAGCCATCTAGTAAAATCTGTACTTCTGTTCATGGCAACTTCACCCTTCAAAAACTGATGCCTTGGAACTGTGTACGTGGCACATTTTGCAAAAGGAAAAACTGGAAAAATATATCATGGTTGGAAAGACTGACAGCTGATCTAAGATAAGCAGTGCAATACATCAATACAATTGTTACAGATGTGACTTTAGCTAACTGAAGATAACTAAACCATCAGCAGGTTCATCATAACTCAACACGTGCTTATCTAATAATTTAAAAATACGAAATTATGCCATTATTCGAAGATATGAAAACCTACATTTTCAGGCGTGTGGGCCTTGTTTTAATCGTAGCTTTAAATAAACTTAAATTTCTTGCACCATTCCTCCCCACAAGGGGATGCCAGAGATCATAAACTTCTATTTAATTCGGCATACATGGGGAATTAAACTGTGGATACACGGACTTTCCAACAGTTGGCAAACCGTCAGTATGGGCTGTGGAGGTTGAATTTCTGCCGAAGTCATTGGCCCAAATTAAAATAAGGCACCGGACAAATTAGCCTAAGGGTGGTGATGAGGTTTTCCCACAATTAATATGTATCCACACATAGGTCTGCTCACACTGATAGTAAAACCATGACTTTTTGTTCCCTGTTTATGCACCAAAACACGTGACAACTTTGCATAAGAACAGGGTATAATTCTGTATATATAATTAGGAGGGCAGTAATCTAAAAACCAAACAGTATTAGACATGGTGCATGTCTAAAGCTTAATGGATTTGCACATGGTATCCATTACAACTGATTCATAGATGTGTACTTAAGGGGGAAAGAAAGAAAGAAGAGAAAAAAAAAAAAAAAAAAAAACTGGCAGGCCTCAGACAAGTTAGACAAAGTATTTATTTCATGGACAGCAAGGAATATTTTACTGCTTTATTCTGTCATACTTGCTAGGCAGAGAATGAAGTGTCCTAAGAGCAGCATAAATATCCTAAACTGAACTGAAAGGTACAGCTGTGTTTTCACTGTATACACAAGGTCCTTCAAAGGCCACAGACCAGGAACTTCAACAAAGACCATTATTTGTGCGCATTCTCTGACACTGACAAAAAAAAAAACATTCAGCTATGCAAATTGATAAAAACACTGCCTGGAACACACAAGTCAGAAGGCCAGCACAGAAATGCTGATCGATAAATATGGAAGACAAAAAATTGCAGTGTATACTACACAGAACATTTTGTGAATTTACAACATCTCCTTGTAGGGAAATTATGTGCTTTAAACAGCATATGTACAACATAAGCCTTTCAGGTTAACTTAATTCATTGATTAAAAGGCACAGAATTGCTTACAAATAACCTGATCAGTCAGGTCAATTGTTCCAATGAGACATTAAAGCAAGAGTCACACCAAAATGAATTAATGCACTGGAAGGTACAAATCAACCTGACCTGTGCAATTTATTTATATGTATAACAAAGGGGCATAACAACTGACAACTATATGCTGCGTGTTAACCTTGGAGGGCCTCCAAGGTCCCTGGGAAAAACAGCTTCATCTGTCACGCCACAATAGCTTATTAAATACCTCGTGCTGTACACCATGATCCCACAATTAAAGCAGATTTATCAGTTCATGCATTCAGTCTTTTTATTTCCTAGAAGTGGGGGAAACAAAACCTGAGAGAGCAAGTAACCTTATTGCACAATAATAATAATAAAAAACAAAATTCACCATCCAGCTTAAGGCTTGCATTTTTTCCTTTATGAAAAAGCAGACTATAAAAGACATCAGGCCTACTACAGTAATGCTGGCCAAACAATGTGGAACACTTAGGTCTCTTCTAGAAGCTTCTGAAGGTTCTTCTGGATCTATGGATGTTTGGAGCAAGAACAGCCAAGAAACCAGAGTTAGTGACACTCCCTGATTGTTTCTTCAAATTGGGGAAAAATGTTACATTTTTATGATTCACCATGCAGATATCATAATGTGGGATAAAACTGTTTATAATAGGTTACACTGTTTCTTACACATCTGATACAAGATTGCTTATCATAAATGTTTAAACGTGTATAGTTCTACCAGGTGTCATTAGTTAACACAGCCAAATAGTTAACTTGCTGAGACTGACATGTAGTGACCACCCCCCCTCCAAAAAAAAAAAAAAAAAAAATTTCTTGACCTTGACTGTTGAATCTACCAGCTGAACATACCTTTTCTATTTTGAACAGATTTGTGGACAGTTCGCCATACAGCTCTGCATTTACTTCCAGCTGGTCCCTATGACCTGGTGTGTTCCTAAAACACAATTCACACAGAGAGATACGAATGCATACATTCACCCTATGCTTAAGTGTTAACCGGGTTTGTAGAAAACCACATCAGGTTGGTTAAGGACATGAACCTGCAACCTGTATGTTGTGAGATCACAACCCTAGAGCAGTATCATTAACCCGAGCTGCTGAAATGAAATATACAGCTATATGAATAGGTAACAACAGTTGACCAAACTAGTTGTATACAGAACTGAGTATTATAAAAGCAGCAAAATCTTAAGGATTGGGGGGGGGGGGCACATCTCTTACTCATTGTGTGAGTTGTCAGTAACAGAACCCAGTGAATTCAACCGCTGCTCCAACGCCACTATCTTGAAGGCCATATAACATGAGGACAGGACCAAGATACACACACTGTAGGAGACAACAGCCACAGCATCATAAAGATGAAAGAACAACCCCAAAAACATACACTCCCCAGGGGCAAACCACAAAGTCCCAATGCTCTACATTTAAGATAATATAAAAGCTAACTGAAAAACCCATAGATAGATATATCTAATACTGCTACTCACAGAAACAAATAGATGAAGAGAAGAGCGTTGAGGGAGAGCGAGTGCGTTTGTGGACAGCTCACTTTGTGGGCAGACGCTGCTGATTTGATCACACCTACAGTGAAGAAAGGATTGCCGTTTTATAAACGCTCCGTGCTGCGCTCCAAGTTCTGAACTGCTATCTGAGAGCGGGGAGGGACACACCGTTCCGGAGAGGGGGGCTGTGCCTGAGTTCAGGGGGCTGCTGAAGATGGATGTCAGCGTGCACGGGCACCTCCCTGTTGAGGAAGTTCTGGGCCAGGCTGGGGAATTCTTGCGCACACGAGATCAGAGGTAGGAGGAAAAGCCATTTTATACAAATAGGAAGAGGCCACGCCTACTTTCCCTCCTCTTTAAAGGTTTCTGATAAATATCAGTCATACGTCAGTTTCATGTGTTTCATACAAAATGCAACATTCAGGATACAAATATTCAGATTATTTCTTCTCTAAGCCATGTGGATGAACATGGATCAACTGTCACTCACCGCGCGACACAATGACATCATCCTTTTACCTGGTGATAAGGTAACGATGATGAGCTGGGACGAGGTTTTAAATCAAGTGAAAAACACGACTGACTACACGACTACGCCAACCCTTTTATGTAAGCATAACTGTCATTGACTTAAAGCGAGTTGTATGGTCGGCTCAGTATGTGGTCCATTTGAAACGTGACGGTGGAGATGCCTGGCGTGAGGGCACACCTGTCATTTTGTCATAGTCGGGTGTCTGCGACCCAGAGCTGCTGCTCTCCAGAGCTTCCTGTCTCCGGTGCCGCACCACCCCATCCAAGTCGGAGAACTCTGCAGAAAAGTCCTGTCCGAAACACAAGGAGCCATCTCACTGGTTACAGACGCATCTGCACCCTCACCACATTCACCCCTATCCAACCACAAAAGCGGGCGAAAATTGAGGGTGGGGCACGATTTCAATGTCATGAACACCCCCCCAGGCGCAATAAACGTCAAACCATTACCCATTTAAATTTGTAGAACCCCAGATGAGACATGCAACAAACTTTTAATACACATAACACTTTGCAAATTGGTTCAACATTTGCTTTGAAATCACCAAAATCCAACAGATGTGATATAAAAATACATGAGTTTGATTAGTAGAAATTCTACAAACTTATGAGTGAAACAACATCATAAACACTTGCAAGGAACTTTAGAATCTCTACTTCACCTCATGGGTTCTAATTTGTGTCCAACTCAGTGATTACTCTGCAAAGAAAAATTAACAATACGAAAGCCCCTCAGGGGGCCGCGTCTAAAAGGTACTGACCAGCGGAAAAGACAAGGGCCGCTCCGCTCTGAAGCTGTTCTCTGCAGAAGATGGGGTAGGACTGCTGCCTATGTTATCTACCTGGAAAGAGGCCATTGTAACAGCACTAAATTGACTCGGATTGCAATGTGCTCTGCGACACTTACACAGATACAAAGTGAAGATTAAAGTGTAGATGTCCATTGACCTACTAGGACAGACAATGGCATTGTACCGATGTGCTTTATGCTTTTGTTTGCCACATTCACAGCACTATCTTTAAGCTTTTGTTTGCCACATTCACAGCACTGTATCTTTATGCTTTTGTTTGCCACATTCACAGCACTGTCTTTATACTTTTCGAGGTCAATTTAAGCCCTCTGAGGAAAAAAAACTGAATAGCATATTTTTCTATTAAGGGTTTAAATTAGTTGCACCTAATCCAGTAACTACATTTCTATTTCATAAAGGGTCTCCCTGCCAAACAAAAGGTTCTTAAAATGACAGGTATGTGCAGAAGCTACGCATTGTTCCGGGAAGCTGCAGAGATAGTACTCACGTCCAGGTGAACACACACAGACTTCAAAAACTTGAAGGTGGTGTCGCGGGACAGGAAGGAGACAAACACGTGCTGTCAGAGAGAGGGTCTGGCCCATTAGCATGTCACACATTAAAAAGAGGCTCCTCGTTTCATTAGTGTTCGGAGCGTACACTTACCCGATTGCTGGTGGTCGTTATAACGATGGCGTTTGGCACCAAAATGGCAGTTTTTGTTTTTTTAATGAAGGTCACAGAAAGCACTGGAATAGCTATCTAGATAAGACACAAGCATGTTAAACAAAATATGTGCTTTATCAGATATGGCCAAGTGTCAAATAATCATTGTTGTGACTTTTGGTAAAATAAATAAAACACAACAACGAGAGAGAGAGAGAGAGAGAGAGAGAGAGAGAGAGAGAGAGAGAGAGAGAGAGAGAGAGAGAGAGAGAGAGA
>JABJVR010005928.1:0-12993 GCA_025773905.1 Chitala chitala | reverse complement strand
ACCCCCCCACCCCCCCCCCCCCCCCACCCCCCAGCCCCCCGCCCACCCACACCCCCCGGGGGGCGGGGGGGCGACGTGGGGCACCGGGGTGGGGGAGATCACACCCGTCCCCTCACGGTGGTCTCTGCGTGGTGCTGCATTTCTGATCTTTTCCTCAGGATGTCCTGTTTAACTTGGCTGCTCAGCCGCTCCACATGCATGGGGCAATTTTATCTCTGTCCCAGGTGGGCAGAAATGGCCTCTTTGTCCTGGAATTCTTACCTTAAATCTCCTGTTTGTGCCAAAGAGGAAATAGCAGCCTGAAATGATGGCCATATAATGTGGAGAATACCATCGATTGACGCAGTCAGTATGCTTGTTTTTGCAGCCAGATCGGGTATTTGAACTGTAATTCATGGCTCGTCTCACGGGTCAGGGTACTAAACGTATTGTCTGAGAGGTGAAAAGGGCATTTTCTAGTTAAATTTACGTTGCCTTAAACCATATAACACTGAACCAATATTCATTGCACTGCTGTTGCCAAAGCTCTAAACTTTGACAAGAAGCCTCACTAATCTCCCCCTCAGTTGTCAGAATGGTGTAATTGCTTGAGCGCATAGTGGATGTAAATGTGGCCTAATGGGCTATGTCATTGAGGGAGGCTGTAATGCGCTGAAAATGGCCCTGCTCGCTAATGACTTTTATACTGATATAAATTTAATGTGTTAACAGGAAGTGAAGTAATTCAGTGCCATCCTTGTCAAGGAAGGACGGTTTAGCTGAAGTGAAACAAATTGCTTGTTAAATCACTTTAATACTATCCAAACTTTGCAGGCAATTAATTGTCTGGTGGTATTTTTCTGGCTTTTTTTCCCAGTGCAAGTACATAAATTTGTGTATAGAACATTAATAAAATAAAGTGTTTTGAGTTACGTTTTTTTTTTTTTTTTTTACAATTTACATTAACAGTTTTCTTGCTAAAGCAGTTTAAGTGCTCGAAATGTAAGGGCAGGCCATTATTAATTGCATTTTCCAGTAACAGATTTTACCACTGAATAGGTCTCCTCACTCTGTTGCAGTTTAGCAGTCCTGATTGCCTCCTTGCATAGTTTCATTTGAACCGTTCATCTTAGAAACAGTTTATTTTGAACAGCATGTACAAGCACTGTGGATTTAGTACAAAATGACAGGTTAAACTATATATGGAGTGACTTGTACATACCTCTGTTTATTGTATTTCTGTATTCTAACTAAATCTTTCCTTGTGCTGTGCATTGTTAGCCTTTTTATATGAAGTATACTTGAATAAACAGCTGAACTGAATATGCACAGTCAACTAAGTGTCCTGCTCATAAAAGTTTCAGTAATGAGAGGCTTTGTTCTGTTAGGGTGACCCCCCACCCCCTCCCATTTGTATTTCTGTTTAGTCATCTAGATGTCTTCTGGTAGGCTTGCATGCCAGCCTCTTGTTAGCAATTAGGTAGTGTTTTTGTGTACTGGCTTCCTCTGCGCTGCTGCTCCATTGTAGAATTGGTGTTTTAGTGAGTGTTTGTTTCTGTTGTGGCTGCCCTTTTGTTACGTCCTGTTGTTTTTTTTCTGTTTTTGTTTTCCTTTGTCTGGCACTCCTCTCTGGCTCTTCCGCGTTTCTTTGCACGATCGCATCATTCTTGCCCCCTGCATCCTCACACCCCTGTCTATTCAACCGTGGATTGTGCTCCCGCTTCTAACTTTCCCTCTCTTGACTGCAACCCCTCCCCCATCTCATGCCCATGATGGACCCTTGCCTTCCTGCCCCCTCTTCCATTACCATATTCCTCCTTGCCCCTCCCTATCCTGCCCCCTGTCCCTCTCTGTCCTGTGCCCTGCCCCTCCATGTCCCGCACCCTGTCCATCCCTGTCCCACCCTGACCCTACAGATGTGCCCATTCCCACCCCCCCTCCTGCCTCACTGACCACTGCCCCTGCTGATCGTGTAGCACCAGCCTCCATAGGTAGCAGCCGCGGCCCCGTCTCGTCTGCCCCACGGGACGTCGTCGCCTCGCTTGTCTCCACCCGCTTCGTCAAACTCACTTGGCGCCCACCTGCCGAACCGCATGGAGAGAACCTCACCTACTCCGTCTTCCACCGCGTGGAGGGCGCCAGCAGGTAGGTTGAGATTATCTGGCACTTGGGTGTGATGTCCTCAGTTACCTCCTGCCTCTTTTTCCTATTTCACTCAGTCTGTGTGTGTGTTTTGGCTTTTCACTCAGAGGGGCAGTGCCTCCAAAACTGACTCATCTTACTGCAACAGGAAAGCACTTGCAAGTTTAAAAGACTTGCATTCCTGTCTCAGTCTCGTTAAACATTTTAGGTGAATTGGGTAGGGATATTTTTCCTCTATACTGTACAGAGTACAACAGTGGATTAACAAATAACAGTTTTACCACATTGCAGTTTATCTGACATACCCATAGATATTGCAGTAACTGTTTAACAGCTCTTATTGTGATGGTAATGGAAGTGGTATGTGGAATTAAAATTCACCAAAGGAAGAGATTTAAAATATGAATACAAACTGTGATCAACATTTATTAAAGTAACTTTTGTATTGACTGCATTGTATAGTCATTTACAATAATATGGTGTTAACTAAAGTAACCTACAGTATTTTAAACATATGCGTATAACTAACGCTGGAAAATTATATGTATAACTATTACTGTAAACACGATTTCAGACTTGTACCATCTTCCTTTTGGTTTTCATCTGCCATGTATAGTCCAGTGATTTTGTTTTGTCTGAGCACTATTGGTCATGTTTAAATCAGACAGTGAGGACTGTATGTGTAAAACCACTGACCAATAATCACTTTTTGGTCTTCATAAACTTTTTAGTTCCAACAGGATCAGAAATATCTGAGTATGATCAAAGAGTAAATGTATTAAATAGTAATCATCTAACTTTTATCGTAGAAGTCTTTTAGGGATTTTATATCTGTCCATATTGAAATGGATCTGTCAACAGTACTGTCTGCCTGCCTACATCCTTCTGGGGGTTAGTGCATATCTCCATCATCAAATTTATGCATTTTAGTTTAACTTAATCTTTTTTTCCTCTTTTGTAGAGAGCGTGTCCAGAACACGTCTCGGCCTGGGGACCTGCAGGTTGCAGTGCAGAACCTCATGCCTGACACCAGGTATGCCTTCCGTGTGGTGGCACATAACCGGAATGGCCCAGGAGAGAGTTCTACTCCCATCGTGGTGGCAACTCAGCCAGAAGGTACACACACACACACACTCGCTCACTCGCTTTCCAGCTCTCCAGCTCTCCAGCTCTCATGCTAGTACCTGGAAAGCTAATTGAATGTAATGATTCATAACCCGACAGCACAAACAAATGTTAGGCATCATAAAGCCATTGTGCTTAAATGAAGCCCGGCTTAGTGATGCGAGTAGATGTAAATGGAGCAGAAATCTACCTCCCTTCAGCAGTGGCCCCAGTTGCGATGCAGATCCCGTCTCCTGTGCTGAAGATGCTTAACGATGCAGCTCTTGTTACAGCGGTGGTCTCGGCATTCTTCCCATAATGCAGCACTGTTCCATTCCTCTTCTTTTACACATTGACCTTGAGGCCTGGCTCAAAGGACTGCTATTTTGTGCTGTTAAGATTCTAATGCAGCTCTGTAATGATGAATTTCTTTTTGATTGGTGTAAAGGACATGTTAAAAGATATCCTCTAACTATTAGTTTAGCTTTTTTAAACCTTTTGCTCTCTCACTACTACTATGAGATTTACAGGCACACTAAATTCTTCTATTAAAGTCAGTGTTGATGAAATTCAGATATCATCTCAAGGTAACATTGTATAAGCATCAACATGATTCTGCAAGCAGCTCATCAGACTTTTGCACTTTGGTTGCTTCACTTCTGCTTTAATGTCCTCCTCTGTAAACGACGCTTACCTTGTTTTATCTTTTGTACATTGTAGTTCAGGTTCCTGGTCCTGCACCAAACCTCCAGGCAATGTCCACATCCCCCACTTCAGTCACTGTTAGTTGGGGTGTCCCACTGACAGGCAACGGTGAGATCCAAGCCTACAAGCTGTACTATATGGAGAAGGGCATCGATGGTGAGCAGGTAAGTTAGCAGAAGTGCATTGGGGAGGCCGAGTAGAGGAGGTTTGATTTTAAGGAGTAGGACACTAACTGCCAATTGATGTGTTGGAGATCAAAAGTAGTGAAGACATCACATAAACCCTGGAAAACAGGTATGAGGTTTACACGCTCCTCTTTCTTTACCTAAATTGAGTGATGTTTTTTTTCCCACCTCCCTTCTGGCTTGTTTACATAATTTTACACTGACTTTATTTATTATTATTATTGTTATGTAAATTTATTTAGCATCCACTTGTAGTGCTGTTTCCTGCATTATGTTCTCTGTCCTTGGGCAAACATTGGGAATTAAGCTGTGTGAACATTTTGAGTTGGAAAATTAACAATATGCACAGAAGAGGCTTTCAGAACCAGGACCGTATGTGTATGGTGTCTTTACCTCCAGGACCTCGATGTCGGAGCCCTGTCTTATACCGTGACCGGGCTGAGGAAGTACACAGATTACAGCTTCCGTGTGGTGGCCTTCAACAAGCACGGACCTGGGGTGTCCACTGAGGATGTGGCTGTTAAGACTCTGTCAGATGGTGAGGATGGAGCGGAGGGATGTGACCTGGGCATCTTCGCCTGGGCTTTCCCCCACCAGTATGGGTTATGTAAAATGTTGGCTGAGGCCTCTCGTGAGGTCCTCGGCATGCATTGTGTGCTGGTACACCACGCACCTCAGTGTGTCCTGACTAGGGGTTTCTGCAGCATTGGTGCTACTTTGCCTTTGGAATGGGTAGCTTAACTTATTTGTCTTTTCATTTCCTACTCAGTTCCCAGCAGCCCCCCACAGAACCTCACCTTAGAAGTGCAGAACTCAAAGGTAAAGGGTTCGGAAAGGGTGTATGTAATGGGCAAGTGACTTATTACTTGGGGAACTAGCCTGGAGGCTGGTGGGCTACAGTGACAAGAGGAGAACACCTTACTGCTTGAATGAGACACCTCTAGTAACTCCACAAAATATCTGCAAATGTGTAAAGCAAACCTCAGACACGCTGTGACTGGTAATGAAATAAAGGTTCGTAAACGATGCTGATTAGTTTGCCCTGGCTAACTGGTGACAGGCAGCTGCAAACACAATGCTCTCTGCCTTCACGGCTTAGTCGGATTGGATCACTACGGGGTTCATCAATTACCTTCTTCGTTAGCTCACCACCCACTCCCCAGACAGCTGTGCTTCCATTTTACCCTACATCCTTAAAGTGCCATTTGCACCCTTCCCCCAGCACACACGCCAAAGCCTGGGTTTTAAAATATCAACATTACTTTCTGCTTTCTTCTGCTGTACCCCCATAGTCAGGATATTTATAATGCTTGCGTGTTTTTTTTTTTTTTTGTGCTCCAGAGCATCATGGTCCGGTGGCAGCCCCCACCCCCTGACACCCACAACGGGGAGCTGACTGGTTACAGGATCCGCTACAGGAAAGGATCTCGCAAGAGTGAGGCAGCAGAGACTACAGGTGGCACACGACTCTACCAGCTTATTGAAGGTCAGTCTTCTCACCCGCTACTGGATTCTCCAGGCTCTGGTTTA
This sequence comes from Chitala chitala, assembly GCA_025773905.1. Taxonomy (NCBI): domain Eukaryota; kingdom Metazoa; phylum Chordata; class Actinopteri; order Osteoglossiformes; family Notopteridae; genus Chitala; species Chitala chitala. The sequence goes on along the minus strand of JABJVR010005928.1, from coordinate 7,348 downwards.
GTGCCAGGTGCTGTGCACTGGTTGCACATCTCTTTTGGTCTCAATTCAAGTGGGGGGGGAGAAAGGGGGAGTGATACTGGATGTTCGTGTTGTCTTGGCAGCTATATTTAGGGTTTCTCAGTGCTATAATCATCACAGAGAATACTTACTTAGAAGTGGACCCTTGTGTACTTTTGGGGTGAAATGGAAAGATAGTTGTTACATCAAAGCTGTCCACAAGGGGATATCCAGTGGGAGAGAACACTGGATGTGCATAGAAATTAGAAGCAACATGGGCTTTGATTAGCACCCTGCAGTTGCTACTTTCACTGCAATGCACTTAAAGACGGCGGGTGTCCTTGTGGCTCAAAAGCAGACCCCCAGCGGTCTCCTGACTGAGGGTGCATTTGATATTGATTTTGCAAGCCAGACTCCCCATAGGACGACAGATTTAGTCATTTATTTGGCAGAGCCAGCCTAAGTATAAATCAAATGAAGATGTTGGTGTTCTGTTCATGGCAGTGCCTCAGTCAGTTACTGTAAAGTCGTCTGTTTCACGTTTACTGAGCTTGAGGGTAAAATGTGTTTTCCTGTGGCTCCTCTAGGACGATTAATTGATTCCCCTTTGGACACGTGTAAATGTTTATAATTGTTTTATAACTGGTTGTATGCAAGTGCAGAAGAGTGAAAAATCTGAATTCATGGAGGACCTTTGCAATGTTTGACTCTTTTAAAATGCCCTTCTCATGATTAGTTGTGGTGCTGGTCCATGAATGAACTGGTATGATGGATTTCTGACCAGCCTCAGACACGTTGTGGTTGGAGTTCCCACTCTGTCCCTACTGAACACCAACATTCTCAACAGCTCGTCTAATTAGGAGTGCAGCCTCCCTGCTGTTTGTTTGACAATAACAATGCATTAGTATTGGATGGTGGAAAAATAAGCTTGATTAGATTGATTAATTTAAATTTACACCCCGTTATGTTAATTTGACGGATGCTTCTAAACACAAGCAGCTTGCAGGTTCATCAGTGTGGAGATTCAATTAAATTTAATTAAATTCAATTTATTTTTATATAGCGCCTTTCGCAACAATGTGCTTCAAAGCGCTTTACACAAGAAATTGCAGATATTGAAGAAGAAACTATAAGAATTAATAAAAATGAATGAAGTCAGATAACAATGGAGGAGAGAAACCAAAAACTCCACAGTGTGGAGAAAAAAAAACCTCTGGGGGACCAAGGTTGAGTGGGTGCCCAGCCCCTCCTGGGCATGCTAACATTACAGAATGTAGTGGTATTTATTGAAACTTTCATTGTTACAGGTAATATGGTATAAATAATACAATTTAGTCCTCCTTTGCTCCTGGTGCTGAAGCCGCTCTCATTGGCCTTTGGTGTCCCTCAGGCGAAGCTTCATCCAAGGGGATGGCAGTTCTGCTGGAAAAATGGTTTTGTGTTATACAGAACTTTAGTTTAATGGGACTTCACTGTGTTTGTGTGGCCTATTTGTGACTTGTTTGGACCACCTTGTTGTCAGGTCTAGAACGTGGGACGGAGTACAGCTTCCGTGTTTCAGCCCTCACCGTGAACGGCTCGGGGCCAGCCACTGACTGGGTGACAGCAGAGACCTTTGAAAGTGACCTGGACGGTAAGATAGAGGAGGGGTGTGGTGGGATATGCATCTCCAGAACAACCAAGCTGGTTGCAGGCCCCAGAACAAGCCTTTTACATTTGTACTGTGTAATCTGCTGTTGACAAACAAGTTTGTTGTAGAGAAGTCCTACCTGCTAGGAACATTGGAGACACCATAAATTATTTAACAGCTGAACTGAAAAGTCTTCAATAACTTTGATATCTGTTGTGTAAAGAAAGCAATAGACTTGGCAGGATGGAACGAATGGCCACATTTCCTGGTTTTAAAGCATCTAATCTAGTTTTTAAGCATGGAACCGTTAGAGATATTGGGGATGGGGGGGAAGCATGTGTGTCCCACATTTCAAAAACTGAGGTTTTGCCCCTCTGCTTTATAAATCGTTGCTGTTTTTCTTCTGCTAGTGTGTGCAGCTAGAGTAGAAAAACCCACATAGTAAAATAATTAAGACAACAAACAAAGCCCCTCCCACTCCCCATTATTGTCCTCCAACTTTATGAATACTTCAAAGCGTTTTGGAGAGACATCAGTCACGTAATTGACGTTATGCAGACTCTCCAGTCTGCTGTGGTGCCCTCACACGAGGGTTGGAGCAGAGCTGTTGGGAGATCGTTCTGCCGCAGCCTGCTTGCCATCTCGAAGCATTAGCATAGAGGCCGTTTGTAGACGCTGTACCGCGGCACGGTTGCCGCTTTCAGCCGCTTGCCGCAACATTGTTTCACATCCTTCATGTGGGAATTCAATCAAAACAGACAAATGAGATCTTCGGGGCACACGCTTGCCCACAGAGACCGTGTGACGCTTCGCTCTTACCAGATTGATTTTTCCAACTCTCATTTTCTTTTGCGGAGGCCGAGTCTCGGTGTGCAGTGTAGTTGGGGGAGAGCTGTATCTCTGTAGTTCCAAACTTGCAGATTAAGGCCTGCGTTTTTGTTCTTATCTGCGCATTTTATCCATTTCCAGAGTTGGTTTTTGACCCGGGGGGCGGGGGAATGAAATGTTATGGCAAATAGGAAAATAAACTAACTTGATTTGGAGATACGTTTGCGTTTATGTGTATTTATATTTGCGAGTGTTTGTGCACACGCTTACCTGTGTGTACATAAAATCAAAGTTAAATGTGGGGGGTGGGGGGGGAAACCGCATTCGGATCAGATGTTGGGTATTTAATCCACAAGCAGTCGAGCTGAAAATGTTGTGGCTGGATTTGACCAGAACAAATCTTTCAAGCACTAATCTGATGTTTCTTGTGTTACTTATTTAATTACTGGTTAACAATTTAGAATATTCTATATAATAGCTAGGATGAAAGATTGCAACTTGAAAGGTTTTTAAGAAATTAACAGTTCAACTGCGTCTATCAGGGAAATTAATTAAAGTAGAGCAATGTCATTTTGAAGGCATACCGTGTAATTAATGAGTTTACTCTGAAAACTGATTAGTAAGAGTAATGCTGAAAATTATTGCTGTGAAGATCTCATTTTATAAAATTAAGAGTAACTTTCAAGTCAAACTCCATATTATAATTTTTAGGGTTGTATATTAAAAGTTCTGCTTGTCATAATAGATTTAATATCGGACATTTTCTTTGGCTGTGTGAGTTGTCACAGTAAAGTGCTTTAGCACCTTATTGGTGGACCTCATTTTACAGCTTTTTACATTTCAGTCGCAAATGCATATAACATACAGAGCAGTGACTGGTATAGGATAGGGTACAGGTGTCCCTGTTTGAGTCACTCATGGCCCAACCTCATTACAGAGAGCCGTGTACCAGATGTCCCTACCTCCCTGCACGTCCGCCCGCTGGTCAACAGCATCGTGGTGAGCTGGACGCCGCCAGACAACCAAGACGTGGTGGTGCGTGGTTACACCATCAGCTATGGCATCGGCAGTCCCCACGCTCAGACCATCAAAGTGGACCACAAACAGCGGTTCTACACCATAGAGAACCTGGGTGAGGGGGTCGTCTTACGCACAGCAGCCTTTCAGCTAGTGCTGTAACTGCTAACATCATGTTGACAATGGGCACCCAGGGTTTCCCTGGAAAAGTAGCAACGTTGGAATTAAATCTTGCCAATGACGGCATACAGTTTTTCCAACCAGGTGAATTAGTACACAACACAGTTAAAATAAATAGGCTCTTTTGGTGGTCAATTGTCGGAAGAGGCAGGAATCTGTTGGTGCGATGAGTGTTTATCAGGATGATTATCCTCCTCCCCCTCCACAGATCCAAGCTCCCACTATGTGATTACACTAAAGGCCTTCAACAACGTGGGTGAGGGCATTCCAGTGTATGAGAGTGCTGTCACCAGGCAACAGTCAGGTAAGGCAGCCTTATTGGGCCAAGAGGTGCTGTTAATCACAGAGGTGAAGAGTGCTGAAATTTTCACACCTACGTTTACTTCTTTCAGTCTGTGCTTTGTAGCCTTGTAATAACTAACGGTCACAAAAGCTATTTCAGGCACAGGTTATCTGACTGATTAGCCACAACTAAACAATTTCTGGATGAAGACAAAATGCTGTTCAACAAAGCAGCAGTTGACACCAAGCAACTTGACTCTCACTGTAAAGCGATTCCATCCCACAGGTGTCGGTTGGCAGTATAAGCTTGGTCCTGCGTAGCACTTGTGTTTGTGCGCTTTAACATGGACCTCTGTGATTATGGTTATCCACTGCAAGTCTTACAGTGCTCGTTGATATTTAGCTTAGTGTAGATTGCAGACTTCCTGTGAAGTCCACAGACAGAATTCTTGCGGCAGTGTTTTGTAAGGAAATTGCTGGGTGATACCAGCATTCTTGTCTTTGGGCTTCTGTAGTTACCACCAAGCAAATTTAGTTGCTGTTAAGGGCTCACCTGAGATTAGGGCTTGCCAGGGAACGTCGGGCTGCTGTTGCATCACTGGTGCACCTGGGGGTCTGTTGTGTAGTTAACACGCACCCCCAGCTTTGCTTGATGGTGAGCTGGCATCCTGTCAGCATGTGCTCCGCGCCTGTGCAGTTACCTGCCTTTGATTTGCGAAGGTTTTGTGGAGAAGAGTTCTGTGCTGCCGTTTGGCGAGTACAACGTGGAATCCCTGTTACACTCTCTGTAACACTCTCTGTAACACTCTCCCACTGTGTACCAGATGCAGCTTCACTTGTTTTGAAGTGCAGCTCTCTTACTGCTGCTATGTGGGACTGAGAGCGGGGAACCCACCGTTCTGTCCAAGGTGTATTGGTCTATTTCACCTCGGCGTGGGGAAAGCGCTCGCTCCTCTGTGGTCGTGCTTGCATTCGCTGTACTTCCAACATTCAGACTCAGGCGATGTGTTCATTTGCTGTCTAAAGAACTATCAGTGTTCACACAGTTCCCAGTGCGGGTCCCCCTGGAGGGAAAGGGAAAAACCAGCCGGTATTTGTTTTGCCTCAGGAGGGCTTCTTGGCCTGTGATATTTAACCTGGGTGTCAAGATTTCCCAGCTGACTTAGAAGCAGCTCTGCTTCCCGGCCGCAAAAGCCTGGAAGAAAATGCACATGGAGATGTGTCCCCTGATCAAGCGTGCTGTCGGTAGACACAGGACGTGATTTTTCACCGAAAATTACATTTTTCCATGACCTTCCTTTTTAATCTCCCGACACTGGTGCTTGGCTCCGGTGACGAGATATGCACTGTAGCCATGCTACTTATTAGAAACGTCTATTATGAAGATTATGCTGTCAAGCCAGTTGAAACCCTTTAGCACTTGGGAAGACGTGGTTGAATAAGCCATCCAAAGCAGGAGAGTGGGGACTTACTAAATCTGTCATGGCTCTGGGCAGTGAAAACAGTTACCCTTTTACAAAAAAAAAAAAAAAAAGAAAAAAAAACCTTGCCTAACAAATGTGTGCATAATTGCTAAGAATATCTGGAATTATTTTTAATTTGAATCTGAAAATAGAGTTGCACATAAAAAAAGTTTAGTCTGTGTAAATAAAATGTCTTAGAATCCATGTATTAATAGTGATCTTTGATCCATAAATTATTTATTTTTGTCTTAAGAAAGTCTGCTTACACTATACATCAGTGCAAAACAGCTCTGCTATGGTGTCACTAGGTTTACACCATTTATTACATGTATATACTGTGTATGTGACTTTTTGCAGTGATAGAAACGCTATGTTCTGTTAGTTGTAGTAGTTTATTTGTGTAGTCTTCTAGATATTTGTGAATAGAATGCCTTCTAATGTAAACTTAGGTGATATAGTCTGTCATGTCAGTTCTAATAGAATATTCCTTCTCTTTCTTTTCACTTCCTCCCCATTCCACCTCCCATGAATCCCTTGTCACCTCATCTTAACTCATTAATGTCTTTTAAATGCCTCCTTCACGTTCTTTCCCTATTTGTTTTTGTCTGTTTTTGTTTGCTTTCCCGCCCTCCATTTTCGTTTGACTGCGTGCTCCTACATTAACTGCCTGCAGATCCCATAGACTCTGAAGTTGATTTGTTTGAATTCCATGCCCCATACACCCCAGCACCCGACCCGAGCCCCATGCTGCCACCCGTGGGGGTTCAGGCTTATGTCCTCAGCCATGACACCATCAAGGTTTCCTGGGCGGACAACTCGCTTCCTAAGAACCAGAAGATCACCGACAACAGGCTGTACACTGTGCGCTGGAAGACTAACATCCCTGCTAACACCAAGTTCAAGGTAGATGGATGCCTGTCAAGGAATCTGTGCTTATGTTTGGAGGGATTGTGCAGAGTAATGAATAGGGTGACCAGGGGGTAATGGCTGAATAGCGCAAACCATGTTAAGAAGAGCAAAGCAGGATATTAGGTGATATAGTGTACACAGTACTCAATATAGCATACAGACTGAGTTTCCCTCAGCATTGACAACCAGCTCATGGACGCCCCCTACAGGATACTATATGGAGCTGCATGTTCTACAATGGAAATTGAAACGGCGTCTGTCAGGCTGCCAAGCTTCATTGCCTGTGGTTGGGGCAGTGCTTCCACAGGTCACCTTACTGCAAGGCATCAAAAGGCTGGGCATGAGCCCAGGTGAATTAATGTGATGGGTCCTAGTACAAAGACAAACATAACACATACAAAGTAAACATAACATACAGCAGTGCAAGAGGGCTCCATAAAAGGCTCTCATTTGAATTATGCAAGATGGGAACCACAGGCTTGACTAAATGGCCTTGCTGGGTCAAAGATGGAGAGGTTGGGCTGATACTATGTATACCTCAGATAGTTAAAAAGATTAATCACCCAGGTGACACAGCTGCATGGCTGCTAACTGAACGATCCAGATGTTAATTGAATCAATTTTACTTTGTGTGTTTAAACCTGGGCAGCTCCTGCTTATTGGCAGCCCCTAAAGAGAGTGATTTGTGTGGTGAATAGAGGAGGGCAGGGTGTGGAATGAGCTGGATGGTGAAGAGAGGACAGTTGGGTGTGGAATGGGCTGGGTGGTGGATAGAGGACAGCAGGGTGTGGAATGGGCTGGGTGGTGAATAGAGGAGGGCAGGGTGTGGAATGGGCTGGGTGGTGGATGGAGGACAGCAGGGTGTGGAATGGGCTGGGTGGTGAATAGAGGAGGGCAGGGTGTGGAATGGGCTGGGTGGTGAAGAGAGGAGGGCAGGGTGTGGAATGGGCTGGGTGGTGAATAGAGGACACCGGGGTGTGCAATGGGCAGCTACTTTAACAGAGGACGGCCCCGTGTGGAATGGGCTGGGTGGTGAATAGGG
>JABJVR010005927.1:0-12993 GCA_025773905.1 Chitala chitala | reverse complement strand
GCCAGACAGCATGGGCGCACGGGTACAAGGCCATATAGCATGGGCGCAGGGGTACAAGGCCAGACAGCATGGGCGCAGGGGTACAAGGCCAGACAGCACGAGCTCAAGGGTACAAGGCATGTAGGTACAGCACACAGACCACAGTGAAGTTTGGCTTCCTCACCTTTATCAGTGTCCTTGACTATAACATAGTATTTTAAAGTCTTTGTAGTTTACTTGTATTTGAAACAAGTAGCAAACCAATACTGATGTTTTGTGAATCAACTAAGCATGAGTTTGAAGTGTGTAAAAAGCCAATTATACACAGTGAGGGGTAAAATCTGACGCTATTAAACTTACAAAGTTCATGAAACACACACTTCTCAGTGCAATTATCATAAAATGCATGCATAATCAGTTAAAAATTGCTGAAATTATCCACTTTGGATAACAATGAAAAACGTGAATAATGGATGGAAGATTGCACAGTGGCAAGAGAAAGTTTATGAACCATTTGGAAGTACCGTGCATGTTTTTCTGCATTAATTGGTCATAATATATCATCTAATCTTCATCTAAGTCACAGGTAAAGCCAAACACAATGTCTTTTAAATAATAACACAACTGATTATATACTATCTCACACAAATTTACACACACAACAACAACAATAGTTAATTAACAAGTGATTTGTCTTCTGGGTTACCTTCTGTTGAAAAACACAAATTACTTTCTTTATGATCTTACAAGAGGACACCCTAAAAGGTTTAATTGGCAGGCAGCTTTTTTTCTCATACATGGTAGCATGGCTCTGCATGGGAAACCCACTAATCAAAAAAACAATGTTATTAAACCCATCATAACCTTTTTTTTTTCTTCAAATCAGTGCTGTTAATTGTGCATCTTTATACTCTTTTGGCATGTTTGTCAGATACAAAATGTATGGAAAAGGAAACACAATGCCATTACAAATAATGAAAAATGTTGTTGTGAAATAGAAGTTATTTTTCTTTCTTGACATGTGTTATGAAAAAAGAGACCAGAAGCTAAATAACACATTCTCATTTGGACATAACTGGATAAACAGTAGCCAAAGAATTATACTATTGAAAAATGTGTTGTTTGGCCAGTTAAGACTACAGCATTACATTCAGCAATGACCTGCTCAGAGTTAGAATGGAGCTAGCATGAGGCTGCTTTGGACAACCACAACAGGAATCACTGGAAAAGTTCAAGTTTGTGTATTTGGTGTAATTATGCAATTAACATATTTTACATTTCATTGCATTTCACACTAATACACTCCCGCTCATAAAAATGCATTATTCCATTACTTCTTGCATTACTTTATCGCTGACAGAAAATAGAAGTGACAATTCATTTTCACTTTAATAATAAAGAATGGCTCGTTTTTGTGTGTGTCATGAATATAATTCTGTACTTTTTTGTGGTTGTTGTTTAGCTCATGCTCAAAGGAAAATCAACCCAAACAGCAACAGCCAGGACACGTCAGCAAGAAGGACCGTGCACCGAGTCCACCCCGTTCCTGCTTCAGCCACGCCTCGTCCACTTCCACCCAGAACAGGTGCTGATGACCTTAGCATGAGCCATTAGCATTATTCATATGTCTACATTAGAAGGCAAATTTAAAGACAGTACTACTGTATGTCTGTATAAGGAACATTTTATTTTTCTGTTACATTAATAAACATTGATTTGAGTCCTAAACAAGCATCTTTAAACTTTGTAAGAGATCTGTAAGAAAATAATTTCTGTGCATGTGTTTGTGAGGTTTGAAAATGACTGCAAAACACATTTCCCTTTGCTCAAACTTAGTATAAAACTCCATGTGCTCCTATTTTCTCTTTCTTAAAATAACCTTTGCACACATTTTCTCTAGTTCAATGTTTTGACACTGGAAAGAATGGGAAATGTCTTTAATCCCAGCAACAGCAGAAATTTCACGTGCTTTGATGTGCAAGGGCTGGATTTTGAATGTAGCCTCATAAATTGCTGTAGGAGGAAAGCAGATCTCCCTTTGCATACATCTGTCTTATCTACTTACAAACAGTTATTTAGTTTGCTTGTTATGCCGTTTTTAAAATTCATACTTGCATAACTTTAGTCTAGTCTGATACCTACTATTTAATTATAAAAATTTGCCAATTTTATAACATTTTTGTGATTACAGCTTTCTCTTCACAAGTATTACTCTCATTAATCTGTCTGCATTTAGGGTTTTGTAGCAGACATTTGCTTTAAAGCATGCAAATGCATTTTTGTCTCAAACCTGCTATAGTTTTCATCTCATTTATGTGTTTTACAAACTAAAAGAGCAAGAATATGAATCTGATTTTCAGTGAGTTTGTAAATGATATAAGGTAAAAAAAAAAATTGGAGGTTAAGTGTTTACCATTAATGAGAAAATTATTTTATTGTAAGAAGGATCATTTGATTATTATTATTATGACATTTATGTAATTAATGATCTGGTTAATTTTTTATGGTCTGGTTAAGATTTTAGTTTTTTTAAATGAGGTTTACAAACTTTAGGTTTTTTTTCAAATGTTATACAGTGCTTTCTACTGCTTGTATTGAAGCTACATTAAATGATAAGTTTGACAAGAGTATTTAAAATTCATGATTTTCCCTTTAATCATTTCAGCATGGTATCATTTTTTCAGTTACAAATTTTTTTATTCAGTACATAAACATGAAATAAATGCAGCACACTAAAATGTGCTAGCAGTTCATAGAAAAGGGACTCAATTTAACTTCCCCTCTTTTCCCCATTTCCTTTTCTGTGTTCACAAAGGTTTCACCATCTATAAGTATGTAAGAACAGGGGACACAGGGTCTTTTTTCCATTTATATTAATTAGCGGAGGCTGTCTCCTGATAAAAGGCTGAAACACCCAGGGATGTTAAGGTACACGACTGACGATGTGTCCTGGTTTTGGCAAAGTCTCACAGCATCTCGCTTTTAATACCTTATGGAAACAGCTGAAGTGCATTATTAGGGATTGTAACACCTAGTCCTTTTCTGAATCTATCATTAAATTTAATTGTTTTAGACTAGGAAGCACAATGTGGGGAAAGAAGTGTCAGTTCGGACTTTTTTTGTCTCATTCCCTGCATTCTGTACTTCTCACTATAAAGAGGACGGGTACTTAAATCTGGGTTCCAATTCCCCCTATTCTTTTTATCAGAATGATTTTGATTTATTCAATATATACACAAACAAACACACACATCAAGGAATGAAATAGGTAAAGCACCTTTTGAAAATAGTGAAACCGCTCCCACTTAAACTAATATAATATGGAGGTCTGTGGTCTTAAAGTATATTTAGAATGTGAGATTTTTAATTTGTCCTTTTCTACTTTGTTCGGAAATAGGTACTGTTCACCTGATTAATTTCTTTATGAACAGTATAACTAACAATGAAAATCATGTTAAATGTTTTTGTATTTTTTTCTTTCAGAGTTGCCCTGTGACAGCCAGGTATGTGGACCAGGTCTATGTGTTAATCTACCAGGAAGAAAGTATACCTGCATCTGTAACCCAGGACACCAGATCAACCCTCAGAAGACAAGGTGCCAAGGTGAAGCTGAACCATGTGAAAATGAATGAAAGCCACTTATAGGAGTGTGTGGAAAAAAAGTCAAATATCTAGAAGAGGGGTGTCAAAGTATGGTCCTGGAGGGCTGCAGTGGGTGCAGGTTTTTCTTTCAACTAATTCATTTATTTTAAATTGACCCTTACTTTAATTACATACAAATTATTGGTATATCCTTTCTTCTCTTCATTCTTCCTGATAATTTCCACCTGTCTTCAGTTAGTTGTCTTAATCAAGTGAGAAAAGGAAACAGTTATAAGGAAGAGAATTAAAACTGAGACTCTCATGTGTTAAGATCTGTAACAAAAATATAAATCACACATTACAAAGGGACTCTGAGTGCAGAATCTGAGCAGAACATGTCTGGATAATTTAGTGTGATGCTTCATTCAAACCAGTAATCATTAATTATATTCAAATTGTAATAATTAATGAACAGAAGAAACAGATGCCAATGACAAAGAATGTTTAATCAGGAGCAGTGACATAAATGCTCATTAACAAGAAATGGATTTAAAGATTAAAGATATACCGTAACTGTTAAAAAAAGTGGTATGAAGCAATATGTGTCTTTGTCATTCTTTTAAAACTCTTATTGAAAGCTTAAATTAATTAAACTTGTTTGCGCTTCTGGATTGACACAGTCATTATACAAAACCGGGAATAATGTTTATGTGAAATTATCAGTTAATAGAATTTGGCTGAAACCAAAACCTGCCCCCACTGCAGCCCTGCAGGACTGTACTTTCATACCCCTGATCTATACCTTCTGTCAGTTCTTATTCTGTTATTTTTATTCTTAGATCTCAAATTCATTAAAAGGGGGTGCATGACATGTAATGGTTAAAAACATGTGATCCCAATAGAATTAAGGGTTTATGCATAGATGGGTCCTAATATATGATGTGGCCTTCAGTTAAGTTACAAGACCAATATAAATATCATTTTACTATGTCCCATTGTTATATCTAACAATCAAGGTCATTAGAAAGGTATATAAACCTCTCGGCTGATGACACTGTGAAAAGATTCAGCTATTCAGGTTAATTTAGAAGAGGATTTGACTAATCTTGCTGTAGAAAAGCAAACCATTTCAGTTCAGATCTCAGAAGGAGCTCATATGATTAGAAATGGTTACAAAAGTATTTTCTTATTAAGATTTGGCTCTTCATCAATTCACAGTTAAATTTACAAATTTAATTCCATTGAACCATTTCACAGTACTCTACCTGTGCCTGGGTGTCCTAAAAATCTGTGGAAGGAAATGTTGTAGAATGTTGTAACTGGTAAAGAAACACTGATGCTTGTATCACTTTACCAAGGTGGGAAAAAACTGCAGAACAAAAGTACAAGTCTTACATTTGCTGAAGATGTTTTACATTACTACTGCAGCAATGCTCTCTGAACAGATTTAAGACTTTATCTCATGTTTGCATTCTAGCAATTTCATGGTACGGTTTAGGAAATTAAGGCAAATATAAAAATGCATAGAACTTCAAGTTGTTGCCAGAGGTGTGGAAGTGGTGTCTTTGAGACCTGTTCTGTACCTCGATAAGTGTGAATCCATAATATACCTTAGGGCACAAGGTGGGGGACATCCTAGGCAGGGTGGGGGGCGTCCTAGACAGGGCACTCATTCAAAAAGCTCATCTGTATTCTGAAAGCAATCCTTTCTTACAAATTGCTTGTAGTTTGTGCAATCTTTAAAATGTTCATAACATGAATTTTATATCTTAATTTAAATTTTTATGAAGGTGACATTCAGTGATGATTTCAGAAATGTTCACACCAGAACATAATGGCTTCTTTTGGATACTATTTTTTTCTTCAATGCAAGTGGGAGCAATGTGAATTGTTGCATTTTCCATGGGAGGAAGGTGCTATGATGATTTCTGTTTTTCCATAAAGGAAAAGCTGTACATTTAATATTCTTTCTTCCCTCATCCACGGAAGTCAATAATCCTTGTCTGATGTCTTCACACAGTTCCTTTAAGCATGAGGGCCTATCACAATGACTCGACATTTCTTCCTCTAGATATAAAAGTTGGACAATACTGAGTTACTATACCATTCAAAACAAAAGTATGACATTGGTGTATATTTATATTAATTATATATGATTTGAAATAAACACTTGAAAGTGTGAATAACTTTTCAGTGAAACTGAAGGAGCTTATAATAGTAGCAGTTATACACCCATCAGCCATAACATTATGATGACAGGTGAAATAACATTGGCTATCCTGTTACAGTGGCACCAGTGGGTGGGGATATACTAGGCAGCAAGTGTACATTTTTTCCCTGACATTGATGTGTTGGAAGCAGGAAAAATGGGCAAGCGTAAGGATTTGAGCAACTTTGACAAGGGCCAAATTGTGATGGGTAAACAACTGAGTCAACGCAACTCCAACACTGCAGCTCTTGTGGGATTTTCCTGGTCTGTAGTGGTCAGGATCTACCAAAAGTGGTCCAAGGAACGAAATACAGTGAATTGGTCACAGGGTCAAAGGTGGCCAGGAGTCATTGATGCACTTGGGGAATAAAGGCTCGCCCATGTTGTCCAATCCAATAGAAGAGCTACTCTAGCTGAAATTGCTGAACATGTTAGTGCCAGTTATAATAGGAAGGTGTCAGAACATACAGTACATGACAGTTTATTGTGCATGGGGCTGTGTAGCTGCAGAGCTGTCAGGCTGCCCATGCTGACCCATATCCACCACCAAAAGTGCCTGCATAGGCATGTGAACACCAGAACTGGACCACAGAGCAATGGAAGAAGGTGGTCTGCTCTGAAGGATCATGTTTTCTTTTAGATCATATGGATAGCTGGGTGCATGTAGGTTGCTTAGCTGGGGAAAAGATGGCACTAGGATATACTATGAGAGAAAGGCAAGCCAGCAGAGGCAGTGTGATGCTTTGGGCAATGTTCTGCCAGGAAGCCTTTGGTCCTGCCATTCATGTGGATGTTACATTGTTTCATACTACCTACTTAGTCATGGTTGCTGACCACGTACACCCATTCATCAAAACAGTATTCCCTGATGGCAGTGGTCTATTTCAGCAGGATAATGTGCCCTGCCACAATGCAGAAATGGTTTAGAAATGGTTTCAGAAACACAACAATGAGTTTGAAGTGTCCTCAAAATTCTCCAGATTTCAATCCAATCGAGCATCTATGGGATGTGCTGGAAAAACAAGTTGAATCCATGGAGACCCCACCTCACAACTTACTGGGCTTAAAGGATCTACTATTGACAACTTGGTGCCAGCAAAATGGGGACCTACTCAATATGGTCATAATGTTATGGCTGATTGATGTTTATTTGTATTTAGAATTTCCAGTTACAAACAACCCATTTCTCAAATTTTTACCCTTATCTCGTGACACTCAAACCAGCTGAATTCCACTGATGCATGTAGTCTGAACCGTCTGCTACTTTCTGCCTGTGGACTCCTAACTCTAATGATATGGCCAGACATACTATTTAAAAACCAAGTGGAATCAATTTCTCTCTTTTATTTTTAGACATTGATGAATGCACCGACCCATTGAAGTGCTCTGGGCAGGAGTGTGTGAACACACAAGGCTCCTACAAGTGTGTCTCCTGCAAAGTTGGTTTTGGGCTACTAAACGGACAATGTTCAGGTATTACCACAGTTAACTGCTCCAAATCAATGCATGGTCATATTTTTTGAAGCTTTCATTTTCTGATATTACTGCTTTTGTCTAAACCATAAGAAAGTATCCATAATTCCCTTATGAATGTGGTTCTGAGCTTGCAGATTCCATTCCAATTTTCCTGATTAGATATTGATGAGTGCCGAAGAACTCCAAGTCCCTGCACCAACAGCCCCTGTGTCAACACCCCCGGCAGTTTTCAGTGTGTCTGCTCCACTGGTTTAGAACTCCAGGGTAACACCTGCATAGGTAGGACCATAAGTAAAGTCGTCTAACAATAATGCATTGAAAATATGCTGTTAGAGAATTAATTTAATCTCATACATCAGTGATGTGATATAACAAGCTTCCATAAAATGCAGATGCACATTCAACAACTTGTGCGTGCCAATTTATCTCCCAACCTCTCCACATCCTGCTGCTTTTATTTCATTTAATTGTAGGCTGTTTGACTTAAATTGGTAGTTAATAACACAGTTGAAAATCAGTTGGTCTAATTTGCAATGTTTTTCTGTCTGTGCCTATAGTTTTTACCTCCCATTCTATAAACACGTCTTAATGCTGATCACTATTATTTGAAAAACTTTAAACACATCCAAACACTGTAAAAAATTTTCAGCCATTTCTTTGAACAAATGTGTCACACAGATCTATAAAGAAATATTTGTTTTAGCTATTTCTTTAAACAAATTAAGAATGTGTTTTGTCAAACACACTGAATTGGCCATGACAGTAGAATAAGAGATTACCCTCATGCATTATCACAAACATTTGGCTGTTCCCATTAATGTACACAATAAAGAACTGTGTATTTTGCTAACAGGTTTTTACAAGCATTCATTGCCAAAATCCTTCTGTACTGTAATTCAAATTTAGCCCAAAATTATTGTGTTTATGTGCTGCAAAAGCCATAATGTTTTCATGGCAGTCATTTCCTTTATAACACATTATTTTGACTTCATAAGATTATGTCGTAATACCATATGTCTTTGCTAGTTATTCAATTCAAAAGTGATGCAGTGTGGTTATCTTCGAGGCAGACAAAATTAAATGTTGAAATTAGTTTGATGGATCATACAAACATATGGCCAAGCAGGGTGAACGGGAAATTGACTAAAAGAGGACACCATGTGACAAGGGTTGTTTGATCATGTGACAGAAATTATTTTTTCCTATGTGGCCTCATGTACAATTCAGTTGAATTTTATTGGATCCTAAGGAACAATAAAATTCAGTGTTTACTGTATGTTTGGCTAGTATTGGTCTGTATTTCAGGACGTTTGGTCAAAACTTTATGATTGTTGGTTAAAAAACCAAAATGTACATGGATATGTTACCTTTAAAAACAACGTTTAACCTAAATTTTTCCAGCTCAGTATGCTTCTGTAAAGGTAAAAAAGCTAAAACTAACATGTACAATTATAGCTATGTACACCACTATGACTCATAGAGTGCCCTGTGGTGGGTTAGCGCCCTACCCTGGGTGTCCCGTGCCCTGCGCCCTATGTGTTCTGGGATGGGCTCCAGGCTTCCCCACAACCCACGCCAGGACTAAGCGCTATAGAAGATGACTGACTGACTGACTCATAGAGTCTGTCTTCATTAATACTTGTCTGTTCCTCTTTCAGAAGTTAATAAGTGTAAAAATCCCTTGCTGTGCCCTGGTCAGGAGTGTGTGAACACAAGAGGTTCTTTCAGGTGTGTTGCCTGTAGGCCAGGGTTTGAACTGAAGAACCAACAATGTCAGGGTAATCAGGGTAAAAAGACAACTTTTTGTTGTCTCAAAAACCTGGTTTGCTTGCAGATTGCCCTGGGATGAAAATGTGCATTAAGTTTTCTGTTCTCAGATATTGATGAGTGTAGAAGACTGTCAAATCCTTGTGTTGATGGGCGTTGTGAGAACATCCCAGGCAGTTATCGATGTGTGTGCCCCAGTGGATATGAGCTCCAGGGTAACACCTGTGTAGGTAAGTCCAAGAGTAACAACACACACGATAATGCATTCAAGCAAAGTATAAGAAATTAAGCAATGTGCAAATATGTTTTAATCTTTATTTCTCTGACAGGAACTGATGCTAATATACCGTATTTATGCTAATAAATGCTCCCACTCTAATAAACGCGTGCCCCCACTCACCATGGCAGGTGCTTGCTGAAAACGTTAAAGAGTGACCTAATTTTTCTGTAGGTATAATTTATAACCATATTATAATTTGTTCCAAGTTCGTAATATGTAGCAAGCGGCGTGAAACAGATGGAGACTACCCAGTGTGCATGTCGTAAAAAATATAAGGTGGAGCAGACAATAACAAGATTGCAATTTATAATGAAACTATGAATAACTTCTGGTGTGGTGGTTAGCACTGTTGCCTCGTGCCTCCAGGCCAGGGTTTGATTCCCACCTTGGGTCTGTGTGTGTGGAGTTTGCATGTTCTCCCTGTGCTTGGTGGGTTTCCTCTGGGTTCTCTGGTTTACTCCCACAGTCCAAATACATGCAGGTTAAGTTGATTGTTGTCTCCAAATTGCCCATAGTGTGTGTGCCCTGTGGTGGGTTGGCACCTTGCCCTGGGTGTCCCCTGCCCTATGCCCTATGTGTTATGGGATGGGCTCCAGGCTTCCATGTGACCCTTAAAAGGATGAAGTGGTATAGAAGATGGCTGACTGACTGATACACAAAAGAGTTAACAAAAGGAAGGGAAACTGGGACTAAAAGAAACCCAAAATAAGCAAAGCAAATCAATATAGAAATGACTCCAAACAAAAACCTACACTTGACTATTCTGACGTGACCAATAACAGACATATAAAAGTAGTGCTCGTTTTGAAACCTATTGTGCTATGCAACAAAAACACCCAGTTAGGGCCCCTAACCTGTCCACAATTGTTAATCAAATTTTCCAAAAAAACCCCACAAAACAAAGTAGGAGTATTTAAACAGGGTTTCTAATACAATGTCGAATGGGGGGAAAACAAAAAAATACAACACCAAATTTCCTTTTTTATCTCATATCTCATGTTGTTCACTCTGTCTTCTCTCTCCATTAATGTCTGACAAGCAACTATTCTTCCTAAAATTGAACTGGAGACTTCCTGTTGGCATCCAGGTTCTTAATTGGTTCTCCAACTTGATGATTGACTTCTAAGTGCCCAATGGTTGTCTGTGCCACGAGTTTTTAAAAAGACATAGAACAATTCTTAAGCTATATGTCCCAGGATATGACATAATTCAAAAGAACGAAGTGCACACACACACACACACACACACACACACACACACACACACACACACACACACACACACTGACAGTGCATTTCAAGCAGCTGCCATAAATACCACTGACAACGTCTCTACTCCCTGGCTATCAGTGTCAGTCAATGTAGGCACTTTGGTCATGGTGATGTTCTCTGTTATGACTATGCCATATGTAAAGCAACCCTAAAGCTATTTGTACAACATAGGTCCAAGGTTTACACATGATTTGTAAAAAAATGATAATAATAATTCAGAAGAGATTCATGACAGGTTGATTTTATCACGTGTGGTCCTGTCACCATGCCTCCTCATCTCACTTTCTCTCCTAGGCTTTTCCTCTTAACTTTACCAAAATACCTAAATGTGATAAAATGGTGTAATGGTTCACTGCCTCCGTTACATGTTAACATTGCTTCGGCAGGCCAATGTTATTACTTGCTAGGATAGAGTGGCTCAGTCTTAACAAATTGTAGCCAAATTGTCTACTGTCCAGCAAAATAAACGTATTTATTTAATTCAGTTGGAGCAGTAACAGAGATAAAACAGGCTCTCGCTGGGATAAAAATGAACGACCAGGGTGAGGGACACCAAAGCAGAGGCTGGGATATTATGAGAAATGTGGAATGTTGACTCAACTTGAAATGCTGCTTTAAAAATAGCAAGAGCTCTTCAGTAGAGACCTTAGGCCTCATGCTTACCTTGAATTGTTCCCATAAAACATATAGCTTTGTGTTTAGACGATTTAAATGTTAATTAACAAGACTCGTTTAAGCTACTGTGCTGTAGATGGGTTTAGCAATATAAGGTTTAGTTCTCTGACTCACAGGTTTGTGAATTGTTAGCTTGAAATTATTAAAATAGCTCTATTTTCTGTTCCTGTTTCAGATGTAAATGAGTGTAAAAACGCCCTGCAGTGTCCTGGTCAGGAGTGTGTGAACACAAGAGGTTCCTTTGACTGTGCTGACTGCCGCCTCGGGTTTGAAGCGAAGAACCAACAATGTCAGGGTAATCATGTTTTGTTTTCTTGTTTGTTTGGGAGCATGAAAACCTTGTTTGTTTGCAGATTGCCTATGGATAAACACGTGCATTAAGTTTTTTTTTTTTCTTAGACATTAATGAATGCCAGCAGACCCCTAATCCCTGCAAAAATGGCCACTGTGAAAACAATCTAGGAAGCTATAAGTGTGTGTGTGACGATGGGTACAGACTAGAGGGTAATACCTGCAAAGGTAAGCCTATATCATATGAGAATTGTAATTTTTCATGTCTGTTTGTAAATGCTTGCATATTCTTATAAAACAGACACATGCTTAATTTTAGATGTCGATGAGTGTGAAAATCAACGCCAATGTCCCGGCGAAGAGTGTGTGAATTTACAAGGCTCCTACAGATGTGTGCCTTGCAGAACTGGCTACAGTTTAATACATAACACATGCAAAGGTATGTCATATGCATTATTTGTGTTTTTAATTGGTGTAAATTGGTGTGAGAAATATGGCCCCATGAAGTGAAGTCTCTGTCAGTTTTTGTATTACTTCTCAGATAAGAATGTATTTACACAAAGAAGTTTTGTATTATTGCAATTTACGTAATTATAAATGCATTTTCCTCAATAATAAGTACAACAATACCTATGGGTATGGCTCACCATTCAGTACTTTATTCAAATGTATAAATAAAGTGTTCAATTATTTGCAAAGAGTAGTACTTTATTTAAAAGCTAATTCCTGTTTAAGCAGTAAAAAAAACATAAAAATATTGTCTATTCTTTTGTTTAAAAATATTCATAAGCAACTTTAATTTTCCGACGTTTAGAACAGACTTGACAAACTTACTATATACAGTTTTTCTTCACATTAATTATCACTAAGATGAGTTCTTTTGAGAAATGAAAAATGCTTCTGATTAATGATATTATTAAATCCCTATATATCCAGAAGCAGTGAGCAGTTATTCGCTAATATAAAGCAGCAGTGTATTTAGTTTCAGTGTTACGATTTTGTACTAGGCCACAGCTCTGTCAGCCTATTGTAAGACCCACCTATCAGTGGTTAGTTTTATTTGTTTCGTCATGTGTTTTTTGTCTTGTTTCACTATTGAGTAAAGAAAACCCATGTGAATGATACAGTAAAAAGTTCTTCACTGGGCATGGTTAGTAACTGTGACTGTAAGTGCAACCTCTTTTTATGAAGTTCAGTTAATTTCTGCATCTGCTTTTCCTACATGTTATTGACATAAGAATAATAAGAAATTATTTGGCATTTTAGAAAAGCTTCTAAGGTTCCCCACAGTAGAGAAAAAGACACCAATTTATGGAAAGTGGTCTCAAGCAAAATATCAATGGCATTGGAGTTATGCAAAATTTTTCGTCTGATAGCAGTAAAGAGTTCAATTCAATTCAATTCAATTTATTTTTATATAGCGCCTTTCGCAACAGCATGCCTCAAAGCGCTTTATAGAGAAA